>CANNZV010001794.1:18539-236364 GCA_947561585.1 Caprella mutica | reverse complement strand
AAACCTGATGGCCTTTCATGGCAGACTAAATAAAATTTGTTCACTATAGAGGCTACTTCCTTACTCATGACTTTACATTGAATATACAGGATTTCATTATAGTGGATTTCTACTGTACTATCAAAACACAGTAATCACGTGGAGTTCCCATACCTCTGCTAGAGTTGCCTCGTGTTCAGCAGAATACCCTGCGTATATCCCCTCCATGAACTTGTTGATGCCGAGGGTTCGAACCAAGCGTCTTTCGGCCGATGGGAAGCGAATGAAACTCATATCGAACAGATCGGCCTCAGAAACATCGAACTTCCAGCCTAACTGAAAAGAAGCGCGTGGGGTACAGAAAGCTACTCAGTGCAGTGAAAATTAAGATATGTTAGAACATTTAGGTGAATTTAAATAAAAGACAAAAAGACAAAATAACTCAGATTATGAAATGTAAATATACTTTTGTGGATAGAATATCACTGAAGAAGCTGTATAGTTCATTATTTTACTTGATGTATATATTATATTTTAATTCACAAATAATATTTTCATCGATGAATACAAAATAAATAGTCTTTTCTCAGCACTAACTATACCTTTATGTAAAATTACCGAATAGATAAATATAATTCGAAGAGACAAATGTTAGAAAGCACCAAACCTGGAACAGTGCAGCGGAAACGAAGGAAAAGGGCGGCTGGAGACTAATGGATCCGTTCTCCTTGAGAAAACTCTTGACTCTCCCTTTCGTCTGATTCCTGACAGCTTTATTGATATTTTCAGTGGCCGAAAGCCCCACTCTGGAGTCCCAGCGCACCCTGTCCGCAGTGCTGCCGTAAAACGAACCAACGGTTCGACGGTAAAAGTCCAGACTCTGGATACTGTTCTGTCTCGGCTAGAATTGGGAGAGAAAAATAGGTTTGGCATTTCGGGAATTGCACAGTGAAAGATAGATTGGAATCCAGATGGAATTGGGATGTTAAACATTTTCAGTGAACAAGTGAATGTCATACGCAAAATAAATATATAAGGTTATATATGCATCAATTCAAAAGACTTGCATTGAAACAAAGGTTGGAATTAATTTAGTTTTCTTGGTGCTCCTCCTTTAACCGAAAGATAGAAGATATATTAAATTCTATCTTTGCTATTAGGTATTCCGGATTAAGAGGATTAAAAGGAAGTGCAATTAATCTTCTATGGCTCCAAAATAACATTATATCTCTTAACAGTAAATAAGAGTATAATTAATAAATCGAATCATAAAACTTTAAGTAAAAATAAAATACATTTCATTTGTAATCACCTCCTCCACGAAAATTTTTGTAGTGAACGCAATATTGTCGTCCATCACCGAGTTTAAAATTTCGTTCTGAATGTTCTTGAAAAGGAGATGAGGATTGAAATTCCTGAATTCGTCCGACCGAAGGAGTTTAGAAATGGTGTCTGCAGTGGATCCCCGCGCCCCCAGGGATAACATCCACAGCACTGAGAGAATGCTGAAGGAAGACATCACAAAGTTCTGTGATCGATGTCGCTTGGCAGCCAATCTGTAGATCTGAGGTACAAGAACGAAAATTAATTGTGAAATGAAATTTTAGTACTCGCGTATACAGTACTCGGTACTATTATTGTGTTAATAAACAAACATTAGCTAAACGAAATATGTATATTTACGAATAAATACATCATCAATTTTATTTTTCATTTATATAGTATCCTATTTAATATTCATGAACCTTACGTTAAAAGTGACATTATTCATTGTATTGATGAAATCCTTGATCTTTGGGCTCAGATTCTTTATTGTTGATTCCATTCCCAAATTTCCAGGTGGGGCTGCACGCAACACATTGTCTTTCGGCCTCACGGAGACTCCCAACTGTTCCAAGACCTGATGACCAGACAGGGTTGAGCTAACGGACCTCTGGGTGGTGGTTGATGAGACAGCTCCAGATGTTTTAGTATTTGGCTTATCTGTGACTTCCACAGAATGGTACGACTCGGCTACTTTTTTGTCAGGAAAATCTAGCATTGATATATTTGGCTTTGGAGGTGATTTCAAGTTATCCTCTGGTACGGTAGGTTGTTGCTTGTCATAGTAATCCTGAGGAATAGTAAAATTAGTTACTTATTTTAATTATCTAGAATATATATATATATATATATATAGTATATAGATATTTGGTAATGTTAAAAAAAATTACCTGAACTTCTTCATCAAGGTACACCGGTTCATCATAATAAACGTAATCTTGTTTGAAAGTTTCCTTAATATTAAAGGAATCATCGTCGTTTTCGACAGGTGGCGTAAGAACATAAGATGACTGATGGGTATTCTCATCATCATAATAATAGTAACTCATGTCGATGGTTTCATGGGGATACATGTTCATACTCGAAGAAACAGCACTAGTAAGTTTGGTTCTCGGAGTAGTCTTTTCTGTAAATTCTGCATTGTCAACGTCCTTCACATTTTGAAATGTTGTAAATTCAACCATCTGATCAGAGGTTCTCAATAGGTTAGGATCAAGTTCTTCGTGTTTCTCATTTTTCGGATACTGTAGGATTAATTCAAGTTCAATAGGATTATTAGTGACAACCTTGTCAATATTATTAGTAGACGAAACTGTGTAGGACGGTAAATCATTTCGAAATTTATTGTCAACTGTTTCTTCTTGGTCGATCCCGTTGTTGTGTACGTCTTCTGTTGTATCTCCTACGTAAGAGAACGTACTTAAAGAGTTCATATCATAATCTTCATCATAGAAATATGAATGATGAGTGGAACTTAAAGGCTGTTTTTTAATAAACGTCTCATATTGTCGTCGAAGAAGATCTTTTAAATTAGATTCAGTGTTGTTATCACCATTGGTTGAGTTTTTACCAATCATATGTTCCGCCATTACCTGAAAGCAATTACAAATATGAATAGCTACACATAAAAATATTGTAACTAATAAATATATAAGACCAATTTTAATATATCTACATTCTAAAAGCACAATCATTAATAAAGTTTCTTTTTGGATATCAAAATTATTAAAATGAGAAATTATTTCAGATACACTTTTCCTTGGCGAGATATAAATGGCGTGGCGTTGACTGAAATAGTTGTTTGTGATATTTTAGAAGCAAAGTACCTACTTTTTGAACAGTTGCCACTATGCCGTGGACATTGACGTCAGGTCTCTCCACAGAAGGCGCTACTGGATCACCCATCACCACCAGTGAGTTGCTTTGGGCCGTCATGACGCTACTTGAAGTTTTTGAAGGTTTGGGCTTGTGTCTCTTTCCACCAGAGACTATCGAGGAGTACACGATTTGACGTGAGAGAAGTACAGTCTGATTGAAAGAATAAGTAGAAATAAAAATCGAATATGTTTCTATTGGGTAAACTCTGAATTATATGACTGTGCCACATCTTCGATCATATTATAAAGAAAAATATTTTTTAAATTTATATTTAATCGGCATCCATGATAATTGTTGCCATGGATATCAATTGAAATTGTAGGTAAATAATGAATATTATATATAGTTTTCTTATATGATTTAAAATATGGAACTCTCCAATAATTCGGATCGCACCCTAAATAAGATAAAAAAAAAAACCTGAAACATGAAGATCAACATCAAATGCAATTAAATAGGTACTTGTTTTAGTTTCTCCTTGTAGCGATTCATAACTGACTATAGTTTGATATTTACTGACATGTGTGTAACATATGCAATCAAATGCTCCCCCTCTGTCTCTTTCATATTCAATATCATTGCTGTCCAATATCAAGCAAGTCGCCTTTGAACTTCACAATATCTAATAACTGAATAGAAGCTTTTGAACTATTGAGGCCATTTTAAAGAGATTCGTTTAGTGGAGTTCGCACTGTTCGTAAACAAGATTAGAATGATAGGAGTTATTGAAAACAAGATTAGAATGATAGGAGTTATTGAAAACAAGATTAGAATGATAGGAGTTATTGTAAACAAGATTAGAATGATAGGAGTTATTGTAAACAAGATTAGAATGATAGGAGTTATTGAAAACAAGATTAGAATGATAGGAGTTATTGAAAACAAGATTAGAATGATAGGAGTTATTGAAAACAAGATTAGAATGATAGGAGTTATTGAAAACAAGATTAGAATGATAGGAGTTATTGTAAACAAGATTAGAATGATAGGAGTTATTGAAAACAAGATTAGAATGATAGGAGTTATTGAAAACAAGATTAGAATGATAGGAGTTATTGTAAACAAGATTAGAATGATAGGAGTTATTGAAAACAAGATTAGAATGATAGGAGTTATTGAAAACAAGATTAGAATGATAGGAGTTATTGTAAACAAGATTAGAATGATAGGAGTTATTGAAAACAAGATTAGAATGATAGGAGTTATTGAAAACAAGATTAGAATGATAGGAGTTATTGAAAACAAGATTAGAATGATAGGAGTTATTGTAAACAAGATTAGAATGATAGGAGTTATTGAAAACAAGATTAGAATGATAGGAGTTATTGAAAACAAGATTAGAATGATAGGAGTTATTGTAAACAAGATTAGAATGATAGGAGTTATTGTAAACAAGATTAGAATGATAGGAGTTATTGAAAACAAGATTAGAATGATAGGAGTTATTGTAAACAAGATTAGAATGATAGGAGTTATTGTAAACAAGATTAGAATGATAGGAGTTATTGAAAACAAGATTAGAATGATAGGAGTTATTGAATTGAAGATTAGAAGATAGGAGTTATTGAAAACAGGAATTTGTAAATTTATGGAGAAATCGAGTTATAATACATGTTGTTCCATTAATATGATTTACTGAAAAAAAAATAATGTCAGAACTTTTATAATGAAAGTTTTCTTAGAATTCTCATAGGTTGTTAAAAAATAGAATTTCAGTACATTTCAATCTTTATTTTTTTTTTAATTACATCATTGTACGTTTGAAGATGAACTTCCCCCACTGACCTGAATTTGTTGCAGTGACAGCCACTTGTGCACTAGTTTCATCTGGTCGTCATAGAGGTAGAAGAGGTACTTTGCGTCACCCTGAGGATGACGCAGTGGGTCATGACGCACTTCTCTCGGGGCACTAACCGGGGAAGAAAGTTTTCTCCTACAAATAATGAGAAGTGATCACTTGAAGTGATGAATAAAAGTAAGAAATAACGATGAAAAAACTTAACAATATCTAGAAATGCTATCATGTTCTGATTATGATAACAATTTTGGTGTAGAGTTGTAACAATATTGGGGCTATGTTGTGACAGTATTGGGGCAATGTTGTAACAATATTGGGGCAATGTTGTAACAATGTTGTAACAATATTGGGACAATGTTGTAACAATATTGGTACAATGTTGTAACAATATTGGGACAATGTTGTAACAATATTGGGACAATGTTGTAACAATATTGGTACAATGTTGTAACAATATTGGGACAATGTTGTAACAATATTGGGACAATGTTGTTGCAACATTGTTTGGCTATGTTGACCCAAGAAACTTTCTTACCTGCGTCTTAAAGTATAGAAGAGGAGTTCTTTACTTTAATATTAATTTATTTTTATTATATACAAATTTAATTAAATATAATATAATGCATTACTCACCTGGCTAGAAGTCCATTGGTGGGTTTGACGTACGATAGTGCTAGAATGAGTACAACTATGGAAAAAGGTGTGCAGGTGAAGTAGTGCAGTACTGTTCTGTAGCCTCTCATGGTTAGTACTGGAAAAAAGGAGTGAATTGCAGTGGTGGGAAGATAGGAACTTTTTTTTGTTGAAAAATTGAAAATATTCGATCACTTTATTGAAAAAAAGAATGATTACAAAATTTTACAATAATAAATAACGAAAAAGTACAAAAAATATATAGCAAAAACGAATCTATATAGCAAAAATATTATGAACTGTGTTTAATCTACAGTGAACCAACTTAAATTATTTCTTTGGGTACCAAAATATTAATAGGCGCAGCCTTTATTTCAAACATTGAAAAATTTGATTTTACGTTTCATGTATAGATTTTTGGTGTGGCTATGTAATGAAAGAACCCATCCATAATCATCTATGGCCCCACCATTTCTATTTTCTGAGATGTGGAATCATCACCTATCATTATTATTTCACGGTATTAACAATTCATATAAATACGAGTTTTATTGGCAAAAATTATAATAAATAGGAATTAAGTACAGAAATTAAAATTGTAGGGCAATATTCTTCATATAGGGTACGTCACGAATTATTGGTCAGTACTACATCTTCGGTCATAGAAAAAAAAAACGATATAAAAGTTGTTATTATTACACAGTGCTATCTAATATTTCTGCTAACCTGAGTTTTTAGAAGTATTAGATAGCACTGTGTAAAAATGACAATTTTTATATCGTTTTTTTTTTCTTATATGACCGAAGATGTAGTACTGACCGATAATTCGTAACTTACCCTAGTATATTATAGCTAAAAATCAATAAGTAATTTGACCCTAGGTAATTTAGCTCCCTGGTGTTTATAACTACTATATTAAGTAATTATTATTTATATTGTTTTAAAATCCCCCGTTATATTAAAATAAAAAGAGCACTTTCTACGATAAGAAGTAAATAATCAAACTATTATCAAAAGGCATAGACTGTTCTATTCAACTTTTGTCAATTATGATGGAGAAGATTTTGTTTTCTGAAGCGATTTAAACAGTCCAGAAAAAAAGCGATAGATTAATTAAAGTATCATAAAATCTTGTAGCACCGTTACATAGTTTCTATTTTTTGTAGTACATTCTTCATAAAGGAATCAAATTATTTTGAGTCAGATCACCAGCGCTCAAATAACAAGGGAGTAAAATTAACGGTAATCATATTATCGGGCTTAAATTGCCAGGAATAATATTACCGGCAACTTATATCTAAAATAAATAAATAATAATAATGTTGATAACATATGCTTTAATTTACAATTTAGAACGTGTTGAAAATAGGGAAGATTGTTCTGAAGAAATGTTCAAAGAATAATTTCCCAAAACAAACATGACAAGAAGGCATATAATAATCAATATCAAAAATAGCAACTTCTGTCTGTCCGTCTGTCACGTTAATTTTTTCAGCTATAAGTTCAATAAATGGTTTCAAAACTGAAATAAATTTTATTTCTATCCATTTGAAAACAATGGAGTTAAAAAAAACAGGGATAATAATAATTAAATACATTAAACTAAAACATCAGTTTTCATAAAATCAATATAGTAAAAATGCCGTTATTTTTGACATCACGCGTACACTAGTTAATTTTAAATGAAATATAATAATACAGTAGTGTGAAATACAATACGAGAAGAAAACCTAATCTGCAGATGATAAGGAAGCAACAAAACGAACCATAAATTCTCACTCACGGAAGTTTGAAATTCTCACCACAGTTTATCTAGGTCAGAAAAAAGCCAACCTCTTGTTCGTAAAACACAGAAAATGAGAAGAAACATCTTATACTCTTCTTCTGGAGATAAAAAATACCTACTCACTTTCGGTGCTGCTAATTCAACTCTATTGTGAGAGTTAAACTCACTCTGAACTTGTAATGGAGAGAGTTAGTGAGTTAGAGTTAGTTCTGAGTTATCGGACGGTTTCATATTTTCGACCATATAAAAACTATATAATAATTTATTTGCTATTTTTTTAATGATCGAAAATATAAAAACGTCCGATAACTCGGAACTTACCCAAGAGACTTGTGGGGATTTTCACTAAAAATAAATGAAAAGTGCGAGATATTATCTTATTTATTTTTTGCTGAGTAACGACACAGAGGAATTATGAAGTGTATTTACTTATTTAGCTCCTTATATAAGCTGTCCTTGGTGTTCAATTATTAAATAAAAACGAAACTTTCTGAGAAAAATCTTTGAAGAATCGTGTGGAAAGATAATATTATTTCATTATCATCATATTTAATAATGAAAGTTACATATAAACTAATTTTAAAATGAATCAATACGAAAATTTAGTTGAAATTGATAAAAGATAAAAATGTTAAATATGATATTTGTAATAGATAATTGTTATATGTAGGATAAATAGATATAAAATACTAGAACGAATTTAAGATTATTCCAGTGGGAAATCAGAAGGTTTTTACTTCTCCCAAACGATACGCAGGGGATTTGTGGGCGACACTTTGGAAATTCGATACAAAAATTATACCACGATTTAGAGTCGCACTGAACGGCAGTAACGATTATTTCTTTTTTCATATTCTGAGAACATTATTGCGAAAATAGTGTTCGGATTCGCTAGGATATGGCCGAAGCTTCTCTGCTAAACCGATGATATGAATCTCCTACTGAATCCTGAGTACGAACATTGCTGAAATGATTCCTACAAAGAGGTAGAACGCGGAGATAATCTTGTAGATCTCCTTGTAGAGCGAATCGCTCGTAGATTCACCCGCTACGTAATCTCCAAGTCCTATGGTAGTCGTAGAGATGAAGCAGTAGTAGATTGAATCCAGTAGACTCCAGTTAGGTTCTAGAGCGTAAAATAAGCCTGCTGGTAACAGGATGACGGATATGAAGAGTGTTGAGAAAATGACCAAAAGGTGCAGGATTTACTTCAGGATGCACTAAGTCTTCAGACATTTTAAACTTGCAAGGTATCTTTAAAGAGTTCTAGACGGGACAACTAATTACTCAACGAGGGAAGTTAAAAGTGTTATAGTAAGGAGAATACCAACTGACGAATAAACCATAGTGAAAAACTTTCCCCCCGTTGTAACAGCTACAACGTTACCATAACCAACGGTGGTTACAAGTGTACATACGTACAAAAAGCTGACACCGAAACTGTGATCCACTTCTTTTCTTCCAAATACTCCATTCTTACATTCTTGTCGATTAATCAGCTTTTGGACGATCTCAAGATTATCGCCTGTCAAGTTCCGATGAAGAAAATCGCGTAAGGTTTGTTGGAGCGGAACATCAGAGGCTTCTTCTGTTTGCTAGGTTCCGTTTTCTAATTACATGAACAAGAAGGCTCCTCCTACTAGAAACGCTAAGTAAACTGGAACGTAAATGACGGCCAAAAGAAAACTGGACCGGCGCATGGCTCACTCTTTTCACTCATTTTAAATAAATAGAGAATAATACATGGTAAATAGGAGTTATTTGTATACAGAATACAGAAGGAGTCTAATATTTTAGTTCACTTAAGAGGAAGTTTTATTTTGTATAAGAAAAATTAATTCTAAAATTAAAAAATATATTTATATTTAATAAAATACTTTGTTTATATTACGAAGATATTTGAAGACTAGTTTTTTAACCAAGTTGAATATAGATTCAACGTAATGGAAAATAAAGTACAAAATAACTTCAGTGAAATAAATAAAAATCTATATTTTTGAACAAGTTAAAATATTAAAAAATTAATAAACACAAGAAAAACATATTTTCGAATTAATACAAACATAATTTAATAACAGGTCAACCGTTATCATTATTTCTCAACATTATTTCGATTGAATTAAATTAATTAATTACCACCACGAATTTTTAGACCACTAGAAATTATTTCATTTTTCTATTGTTTAATTTAATAATTTGATGTCAAAATGTAAAAAGATTCTAACAGTTGCTTCTGTACGTGACCGACACGGACTAAAATATCAAAATATTAAAAGAAATATTTGTATGTAGGTTAATTGGCTAGCGTAGAACATAACTGAAATGCAGGTGTTAAAAAGACTATTGCACGGACTATGAGTGAAGTAGGTAAGTAACCAGGTAACAATATATACAATATATATATTATATTTGTTTGAATGAAGTTATTAGCTACTAATATTCAAATAATTTGGAGGGAATGTTATACCTGAAATTATAAATATTTTTCATATTTTTTTCTAACAGTGAAATTGATAAAATAATTAAGGTAAATTCCGAGTTATTGAACGGTTTCCAATTTTCGATCATATATGGAATAAAAAACATAAAATTGTTATTAAATTTTATTTGGCATTACGATTGATACCAATTAAATCATGGATACCAATAAAAAAATGTGGAACTGTCCGATAACTCAGAATCTACCCTATTTATTATGTATAGTAATACATTTGCTAAATATCCATACTAATAATTTCCCTCGTGTGTTTATTTATTTACATATTTATTTATTTATTTGGTGTCCGCTTTTACTCGACGGGTATTAATCATGAAAAATGTAACTATGATACGCACGGGAATATATTGACTTGGTATTCAAATTCCCCTGTTTTCATTCAATTTTTAAATGTATTTCATCTACAAAATAATTTAGACTATGCCGAAAATTTAATATTAATTGAATTCATTAAAAGTAACCTATTAACGGGTAATAAATTAGTATTGAAGAAAGACCCGTTATTTTTAACGGGAAAATACACTAGTTCTATATAATATACATATTTGAGCTCATTATATCATCAAGATACTGAGTTAGCGCCAAGAAATGGAGTGATTTGAGATAAAATTCTACATGAGATTAAGATGAGATAAAACGTGAAAGAAAATGAGGCACAAGGTACACTGTGTTACTTGTTGTAGGGTACACTGTGTTACTTGTTGTAGGGTACACTGTGTTACTTGTTATAGGGTACACAGTGTTACTACACCATACATTTTTTTACAGGGTACACCATAATTTTCACGGTACACTATACCTTTCTTTACAGGGTACACGGTGCACCATACCATTCACTACAAGGTACACCATGCCTTTCTATACAAGGTACACGGTACACCATATCTCTTTTTCTACGGGGTACACGGTACACTGTGAAGCAAGGTACTAAAATGTTGCCGTTCCAATGCTGTTGGCTAAATCTTCAACAGGTAAGTCTCTTTAATTGGGTCACCTGTATATGTATTTATACTGCCATGGGATATCACCAGGTAATTATAAAAGCCCCAGAATGATCCAAAGAAAAGATGTATCATTTATTTTAATGTAGCTTATATGATACTGTATTTATAATTTATATTAAATATATTATTTTTTATATATGTTGTATGATATACTACATATATAGGCACAATTCCTATAATAAAATATACCATGACGAATAAAATATTTAGTTTAGTGAGGTCTTGTTCAAAAGAATGTACAGTTCCGTGATTAATTCTCAGTACATTATTTGAGTGCCAAGTGCAGTATCATAATGCACTACCCAGTACACAAATCCATGTGCATGTGTATACCTTATGGCACTTACTCATATAAATCTTATGTGGCACTAGGACTTTTCCCCGCAAAATAGAATAAGAGTATTTTGGGCTATTAAATTATAATGTCGATAAAACAAACCATTTATCAATAGAAGACACATTTTATTGACAGACTTACACAATAATAGTCTTATTTTTTTTTCCGCATGTGTCGATATTGGTCGTTTATATTTTAAGACTGTACCTTCGTAAATTTGCATAGAATTAAGATATGATACAAAGTTCATTTGGCAGTTCTAATGGATTGCAAAATGTAGCAATTTAGTCTAAGAAGCTACGATTAATTCAGTTTATTTCTGCTCTAAAGTTATACATATCGCGAATTTATAATTTTCTTTACCAGATATTATTAAAAATGTTCATCTATTTACTTCTAGTTCAAGTATATATTTTTCCATTAGTATAGATTTAAATGTAGTTTATTAATTTGACAATTAATATAATAGACTACAGAATAAATAATCCTACTATATATTTTTTATTACACTTAATATTGTTTTTTTTTATATAGTTTCTTTTTTTCTATTATGCTTATTTAATATTTATTCCTTAAAGAACTTACAATGGATTAACCATTATTATGAAAATACATAAGTTAGAGTGTAGAAATCCTTAAATCAAGACTTTTCAAGTAGTCAGATTTGAGGACGATTTAGATATAAAGTTGTACATTTTTTCGAAAAGTCTCCAATGAAAGCTAATTATAGAAGGAGTAATTACAAAAATGGGTTCGGTTCAAGGAGTTGGTAAGTGACCAATTTCCATGCAACAATGTTTTAAAAAAATTCAAAAAATTGGCTTGTTTCGACGGCAAACTTTGATTTACAATTTCACGGCAATAGATTTATTGGTCAAAACAATTTTCTTTCTCAAAAAAACTAATTAAATTTTTTTCATATTTAATTGTTTTCCAAGGTTTAAATTAAAAAAAAATAGGCGGGGAAAAGTCTGGCGGAATAATATAAGTCTGGCATATAATAATGCGGCGGGGAAAAGTCCAGGCGGGGAAAAGTCCGGCGGGGAATAGTCCGTGGATACTATAGGTATTACATGGGGTTTTACATGGTAATGTGGTATAGTACATGTTGTTAACATATTTTATATGTATGGTATTTGACATGTTGCTATAAATATAGTAAATTACACATGGTAAAGATCTGCTATAAGTATGGTATTTGACATGCGATTATGACGTGGTCAATCTCCATTTGATATGGCTTTTATTATATGGTTTTAAAGTGTAATGCTTATGATGGTTAGATTGATTTAATGTGGCTTACATATACTTATATTATATTGCAACATGTTAACCATATAATAACCACGTCTACCACCAAATGTATATGTGTATTTTCATTTTAGTAGTTATCGTAATTCAAAAGTAATTGACTAACGCATTCATCCGTTCTTAAGATTCTGTAAATTCCGCCCCTTTTTTATTTCTTTATTATTTTTTTCAAACAATTTTGTTATAAAGATTAACCCTACACTTGAGGTTAAACTATATACTAAATATAGTTGCCGAAGCCTGTTGACATTGGATGCTAACATGGTAATTAACCATTCTTGTCAGTATGACAGATATATGGTGAAATGATTTATTTGAATATACTAATTGTCCCTATAAGGCAATATCCGAACTGTTTGTCTTTTTTTCATTTTGTCATAGTTACTCTTATTCTATTTCTGTAGGTTGCCTGCGGCACGGTAGCCGAAAATTTCTGGCTCAAAATTATGAATTACCTCTTAAATAAATGGCCGTTACCTATGTAGTTTGTTGTACTGCACACTTTATGATTGTTTAATGACCTATCAAGGGGTCAAGTTATATTTATACCTCTGACTGAAAGTTCCGATACCGAGTTCTCTGAGAGCGAATTTTCCTATAACCGTTCAAAACTGAGCCCTGGACCAGCCTTATTGGCAATGTGTGTCCTGAATTATTAGACTATAGATAAAACATACTTAATACTTATGTAATTTGTCTTTGTTTATTCCAATTCGTAATATTCTTATGCTCTAAGGTTCAATCGATTACAACAAATAGATAACCATTAAAATACAAAAACTACTGCATGGTTTCCACTGTTTTTTTTAAATATTTATTTTTTATTTATAATTTATATAATTTATTTCAATTAAGGCATATATTTTAGATATAATTAATTTCAAGTTTATTTATAATATGTATTAATTATTGAAATTATAAAAATATAATAGACAGTTAGTGTCAAAACGTACCATAATAACAAGATGATAATAAAATTAATGCTGCCTGAAATATAACCTTCTGCAGAGTGCAAAAGTAATTAATGTAATAGAAGGGACCGCTCGATCACAGTTCGAAATGGGATGAGCTTCAGACGGAATTCGAACGAATAAAATTAGGCAGTGGATTTCAAACTTAGATGCATCGTCACATCAAATTTGCTGACGCGGCACAATGTACCAATTCGATTAGAAGGATGAGCCTGCAGTGCATATTGATGGGAAACCGGGAAAATATTGATGGGAAACCGGGAAAATATTGATGGGAAACCGGGAAAATATTGATGGGAAACTGGGAAAATATTGATGGGAAACCGGGAAAATATTGATGGGAAACCGGGAAAATATTGATGGGAAACTGGGAAAATATTGATGGGAAACCGGGAAAATATTGATGGGAAACCGGGAAAATATTGATGGGAAACCGGGAAAATATTGATGGGAAACTGGGAAAATATTGATGGGAAACCGGGAAAATATTGATGGGAAACCGGGAAAATATTGATGGGAAACTGGGAAAATATTGATGGGAAACTGGGAAAATATTGATGGGAAACCGGGAAAATATTGATGGGAAACCGGGAAAATATTGATGGGAAACTGGGAAAATATTGATGGGAAACCGGGAAAATATTGATGGGAAACCGGGAAAATATTGATGAGAAACCGGGAAAATATTGATGGGAAACCGGGAAAATATTGATGGGAAACCGGGAAAATATTGATGGGAAACCGGGAAAATATTGATGGGAAACCGGGAAAATATTGATGGGAAACTGGGAAAATATTGATGGGAAACCGGGAAAATATTGATGGGAAACCGGGAAAATATTGATGGGAAACCGGGAAAATATTGATTGAAAACTGGGAAAATATTAATGGGACGTCGGGAAAATATTGGTGGAAAACTAAGAAAATATTGGTGGAAAACTGGGAAAATATTGACGGAAAAATGGAAAATATTGACGGAAAAATGGAAAATATTGGTGGAAAACTAGGAAAATATTGGTGGAAAACTGGGAAAATATTGACGGAAAAATGGAAAATACTGGTGGAAAACTGGAAAATATTGGTGGAAAACTAGGAAAATATTGGTGGAAAACTAGGAAAATATTGGTGGAAAACTAGGAAAATATTGGTGGAAAACTGGGGAGGAGGAACGTTAGGAAAAATATTGGTAGAAAACTGGGTAAATATTGGTGGAACGTTAGGAAAATATTTTGGTGGAATATTGGGAAAATATTTTGGTGGAATGTTGGGAAAAGAAACAAACATCTGTGTTTTTTTTAAAGGAGCTCTGTAATATAGCTGAAGTTTTTTATATATTTATAGCTAAAAAAATTGAAAAAATATGCATTATATAGGGTTTTCCAAAAAAATTCGAATATAACTTTTTAACTGAACTTTCAATTACTAATACCTCAATGTTATATCATGAAACAACTAATCTTCTTCCAATGAACCATGTCTCATCTCTCCAAGTGAAAATGTGAACCTGATATAAAGTGTTGAAGTTACCCCTAAAATATTCGTTTTCTATTGGTTGTAGCCAAATTTTAGCATGAACAAAAACATTTAATTTTGTTCTGTTCTATGACTATATGTATATTAAATTTAAAAAATATCAGATTAATAATGAAGAAATGATTTTATTGAACGATTTCTATCCCCACATCTTTTAACTTTCCAAGAGAGATATGTTGTTCTAAAGTAACTAATTTTTAAAAATTCTCTGCGAAATATTGCAAGTGTTTTGCTAATCATTGTTGTTTTTCTCGTGATCTTCTCTTCTTAGAAATCTAATTTGCAATTCAAATAGAAAAAGGCAGTCATCTGTTAAATACCGCTAGGTACCATCAGTGAAATATCTGTTAGAGTAACAGGTTGGAAAAAACAGTAAAATGTAACGGTAGTACAATGTAACAGTAAAGTGTTACAGTATCAAATTACAGTTCATTGAATAGTTACAGTACTAAACTACAGTACAATGATACAGTACTAAACTACAGTACAGTGTTACAGTACCAAACTACAGTAGAGTGTTACAGTACCAAACTACAGTAGAGTGTTACAGTACCAAACTACAGTACATTGTTACAGTTAACTCTTTTTCACTTTCATACTACAATAAGTTACTAATGATAAAGTACTATCTTATAACATATTTTTTTGCCCGATAGTCCATATTAAAAATAGAACAAGTCCAGGTATAATAATTTATTTTACTCCTGAAGCAATATTGAAACAGATGACAGAATTAATTAACACATTATTGAAAGGTAACAGGTAAAGACAACAGTTAAAGGCAACAGTTAAAGGCAACAGTTAAAGGCAACAGTTAAAGACAACAGTTAAAGACAACAGTTAAAGACAACAGTTAAAGGTAACAGTTAAAGACAACAGTTAAAGACAACAGTTAAAGGCAACAGTTAAAGGCAACAGTTAAAGACAACAGTTAAAGGCAACAGGTAAAGACAACAGTTAAAGGTAACAGTTAAAGACAACAGTTAAAGGCAACAGTTAAAGGCTACAGGTAAAGACAACAGTTAAAGGCTACAGGTAAAGACAACAGTTAAAGGCAACAGGTAAAGACAACAGTTAAAGGTAACAGTTAAAGACAACAGTTAAAGGCAACAGTTAAAGGCTACAGGTAAAGACAACAGTTAAAGGCAACAGGTAAAGACAACAGTTAAAGGTAACAGTTAAAGACAACAGTTAAAGGCAACAGTTAAAGGCTACAGGTAAAGACAACAGTTAAAGGCAACAGGTAAAGACAACAGTTAAAGACAACAGTTAAAGACAACAGTTAAAGACAACAGTTAAAGGCTACAGGTAAAGACAACAGTTAAAGGCAACAGTTAAAGGCAACAGTTAAAGGCAACAGTTAAAGACAACAGTTAAAGGCAACAGTTAAAGGCAACAGTTAAAGGCTACAGGTAAAGACAACAGTTAAAGGCAACAGGTAAAGACAACAGTTAAAGGCAACAGTTAAAGACAACAGTTAAAGGCTACAGGTAAAGACAACAGTTAAAGGCAACAGTTAAAGGCTACAGGTAAAGACAACAGTTAAAGGCAACAGTTAAAGACAACAAAAGTTAAAATTAATTTCACATCACCACTAAAGCTACACTTTACTAATCATTATTTATTTGATATCACATTTCAAAAAGTAGAACACATTATCATTAGCAATGTTTGAATTATTCCTTTGAATTATGACCTTTAATGTTTAGGGTTTGCTACAACTGCGTCCACACAATCCATCACATAGTTTTGGTGAATATTGAATGATAGAGTAGTTACCTTCGCCAATTGTGGAAGGTAATGTTTTACAATGTTTTGAAGTATTAGCAATTGCTTAGAACTACAAAGTAAACGAAAACAGAATTAGACGAGAACAGAATTAGACGAAAAATAAATGAAACGAACGTCAAAGTGCACGAAAACTTAATTTGACGAAAAATAAATTAAACGAATTTTAATTTAGGCATATCCAAAATTGAAGAACTCTAATAAAGATGAAATTCAATGCAGTCGAACAATAAAATTGACGATATGAAAAGTAAATGAAACTAAAATAAACGAAAAGTAAATTAGACGAACTCTAAAATAGTTTATCGTAGACGCTACGTTAGATTTTCACCGCTTGCTAGTTCACACAGACGTCTTTTCGCTGGCGTCTCTTGATCGTCGTATCCTGCAGTAGTTTCGTATGCACTCATTAATGGGGTGAACTTCCTGCGAGTGTTTGACCTCAGTCGTAATCTTGACGCTATCTTCTGTCGCCGGGGGTGATAGGAACGAAAGCAGGGAAAGTTACGCTAAACAGAGTGGTACTTATTTACGGAATGAGAAGGAATGTGAATAGGGCATCTTACGAATTCCCGTACAGTTACGTATTCCCGTACAGTTACGTATTCCCGTACAATTACGTATTCCCGTACAGTTACGTATTCCCGTACAGTTACGTATTCCCGTACAGTTACGTATTCCCGTACAGTTACGTATTCCCGTACAGTTACGTATTCCCGTACAGTTACGTGTTCCCGTACAGTTACGTATTCCCGTACAGTTACGTATTCCCGTACAGTTACGTGTTCCCGTACACCAGTGGTTAATTCTAAGGTAAGTGTTAGAAAGAATAAAGTAAACACACACTGTGACACGTTCTAACAAACTGTCAGTATATTTATATTACAAGTAACTAATGTACGAAATTGCCTAACGGTCGGAAAACATTGGATTGATAAATTGTATTTCCAATTGATATATTGTAATATACACATGTATCAATGTTATATCAATACAAGAATTAATTACTTTGTTATAATAAATGGAAGTATTATAAGGAACGAGTTCGATGTAACTAATTAATTAGTTAAGATTAGTTGCATTTACAATCATTTACTGTGGGCGTTTAGAACTAAAGAGAATGTATGTATATTATGTGATATATCTATATACAAGTATATATAATATATATGTTTTAATCATTTGGATAAATTAAGATCGAGTTATCGGACAGTTTCACATTTTCGATCATCTAAGAGAAAAGTGTACAATATTTACTATTTATCTTTTATTATAATTGGTATCCATGAACCCTGCAGGTATCATGGATACCATTATTGAAATAAAGGTAACCTCACGGATAAAAAATATATATGCGGGATAATTATTTCTCTGAAAGTGAGCTGCGATATGCGTTCTACAGCTCAATGTTCTACATTTTAATGAGTAACTTCCTAATTAAAATAATTAAAATCGATGATATAAAGATCGTCTATATGCGATAAATGTTTAGACGAAAATTCTAACGTAATTTATAATAAATTAAAAAACCTTAAATCGTTCGTCTTATTTATGACATTCTAGGAATTAAAATCTAGACGATAAAGTCTTGAACGGTTTAATTTAACGATCCAAATTCATCGTAATGGACTATATTAGACGGTGTGCCGATAATAAATTTCTGACTGGTTTACAGATAAGGATTAGAAACTGATAAACAAGTTAATGTCCACACAGAAAGTTCACCCCAAGAATTACAGCAGTTGGATGCTGTTTAAGACTCTCTTTCTTAGTTCTCTGTAGATGTTCAACCCCCTGAGACTAATGAAAAAAAGTTTATTTGTTCTGTTTCCCCTTGAAATGGTATAGTTATACACGTAAATAAATCACATCATTTATACTTCACGTAATGTTAAAAATAGTTGCTTAAAATAAAAAAAAACACTGCATTATTTTTTATTATGGTGGGGCCATAGAAAAATTATCCTTTCTCAATCTTCTATGGCCCCACCGTAACTTTATCTCTCAATCTTCTATGGCCCCACCATAACTTTCTATCGACTTGTCTACTCTTCAACACTAGTATTAATTATAATAATTAATACTAATAATAATTATAACAATGAATTCAAATATGAAAACAATAAGCAGGAATAAAAACATTCAATAGAAATAATATATCATGCATGCATTTATTATTAATTTCCTTATAAAATGTTTATTCTTTTTATTTCAATAAATAGTGAAGTGTTACTCTATTCATTAATGATTTATTCATAATGAAGGAGAATAAATAGAATGTATTGATATCTTAGTTATTTTATATCGTTTGGAACATGATCTGGACTCAAGTATTTTTCTTTGTTATTTCTTCTAATTATTTCAAATATGAAATCAGGAAAGCGACTTATTAGGGTAAGTTACGAGTTATCGAACGGTTCCACATTGTCGATCATAAGAAAAAGTTTATAATAATAATTCTTATATAATTTTTATTCAATAGGTATCCATGTAACCGCAAGTTTTTAGCTAAAAAAAAAAGTTATGTAATAATAATTTTAATATACTTTTTTCATATGATCGAAAATGTGGAACTGTCCGATAACTCGGAACTTACCCTACGATAAGAGAAATATTAAAAAATAATTGAAGTGCAATGAATTAATTTTGTTGGTGTTTAAAGTCTGAGATTAGAACCAAATCGAAAAAACTAACATGAAACATTAATTTTGTAGAAGTATTGTAGCTAGGGTGTAATGTAACCATAAATAGGATTTTTCCCCAATTTGAACTATCGGATCGAAAGGTTTCTAAATGAATTTTAGAAAAATATATATTAAATGCAGGTAAAGGTACACTTTTTTTTCTTAAGCTTCATCTAAGATTGCAGAAGCTATTCTTCCCTTCTGTTATTTTATTAAATACTAGTACAGTACCTGTTGTTTAATCAGTGAGCGTTCAGTTAATATAATGGGTTTTAGATTATATTCAAATGCACACGTATAATAAATATTTTCAATTAATAACTTCAGTGTTACCCCCGTATCAATGATACTGCCGCAAATTATTATTAGTTTTTCTGTTCAATGTTATTGTTTCTTCGTTTTATTTTTGTCTTCTTCACACCAACTTTATGAGGCGCTGTAGATAGAATGTCTGTTTAACCCATTTTCTCAGACAGACAGACAGATGGACGTGGCTTTTATTATATAGTATAGATAGATTATCAATTAATTAAAAAATGTTGTAGGTTTCATAGTTACTTTTTACTTTGTTATTATTTTGCAGTCTTATAAAATATTCCTCTCGCGCGCAGAGTTAAGATACACACATAGAGTTATGATAAACTACACTAGAGAGAGGTATTTTTACAGCTATTGCAGGACGCTGAAAACCTTATTTTGTTTCAGTTATATATCATGACTCCATGGAACTGACGTCAGATTGCCAGTCACGTGATCACAAAATAAAAAATTAACCGTCCTGCTAGACTCGATATAATTTTGGGCATAGGCTCACCACTTGCTCTTGTGGTTACTGGTAAAATATTTATTTGAACATTTTACTTTTCTTTTTCATTTGTAAAAATGAAAAAGAAAAAAATTATTTAAAATAAGGAGAACATCTCTCTAAAGTTATATTTTAATATTAAATAACAAGTCTACGATGCTATTAAGTAAGTCAATTCAAGTATTTCTATTAAATTTCCTCTTTATAATATTTATTTATTTCAATTCAATACATATAATCACACTATAAAAAATTAAGCTTTCTTTGCTAACTCAGAACATATAACTAACAACTGAAAAGGTTACCATTAATTCCAATGCTTTCACTTTCAAACAAACAATTGAGTTATTGTTTTGCCTCATAACAATGGTAACTGTTCTATAACAACAACAAGTAGCGTTATAAGACTATATGGATCATGAGAAAGAAAAAACAAGAAGTAGATCATGATCTAGTTATTATTATAGAGGGAACTCACTATGTTACATTTGTGTTGAATATGCGATGAAATCTTGAAATAACATATATATGATAAATGTGATGTGGCGGCATGTGTATGTGACGACATGTGTATGTGACGGCATGTGTATGTGACGGCATGTGTATGTGATGTGACAATAATTAGGTATTTAACCCGTATGTCCTTCCATGATATATTTCTGATTTTGAAATCGATTCACAATTATGGATAATAACTATTAAATATAATTCAAAAAGTGCATCTGAAACAGACGTTGAAAACATTATTAGAAGCATGAATAAAAAACTGTATTAGAAACATGGATAAACTAATTAATTTAGGAGTTCAACGTATGATTCGTAACCAAAGAACATATCGCTGACGTAAAAATGTTATTAAATACAAGGGACTGGAAGAAGCAATCAGAAGGGAAAGTGGCTCCATGAACAAAGTCACGTACTTCCAATCGGTGGCATTGTTCGTGAATTCAGAAAAGCTACTCTATTAATGCAGTCACTTAACAAGGAATGTGATGAAAAGGTACAAAAGCACCAGTAGTTGAAAAAAATGAAGAGGTGATAATAAATGAAGTCTACGATTCTACCTAACACAAAATCTAAGAGGAAAATGAAGAGGTGATGGTAAATGAGGTCTACGAGTCTATCTAACACAAAAATCTAATACCTCGTAGTTGAAGAGCATAACCCTAGCGCTATCCTCTTAAACTGCAAGAAGCGTTAAAAAATGATAAAAAAGACAAACCGTATTACAAATTATAACAGTTCGAGGCCCAAGGCATTTCGGAGTTTTCCATTCACAACAGACAGCTTCAGGATAGAGCCTCTTGGGACAAACATGGATAATACACACTATTATAATATATGAATTATATTGTAGAACACAAAATTAGAAACACTTTTTAAAACACAAACACAGAATTAAGAAGATGGACACCAACCTAAAAACACATCAATAACATGACGGCAAACACGACAGCAAACACTAGCGCAAACATTAGCGCAAACACTAGCGCAAATACTTTTCTCTGCATCTGGTGGCATGATTTATAGCGGCCAATATTTTCCAGGATTTTCCCGTAAAATGGAACTCTTTTTCACTGACAGTGAAAAAGTTTGGGGCTCACGGAGATGACATTTAAAAATTATATTTTACTGTACAGAACCTTTTCTATCTTATATTATTTAATGCTATTTTTCGATATAAAAACAAAGATAGAAAGTATACTTTTGCTCGGTGCCAGTGTAGTAAATTACATAGTAATTATAAATAAAATAATCAGAGAGAAAATGCAAGAGGTACATATTTTCTATCTCAAGAAATTATTAATAAGTTTTTATTTGTACGTAGAAACCGTTACAGTATTAATAAATAATAAATAAAATGAAATAAAAGGTAGTACTGTAAAGAAAAATAAAGACAATGTTCAGTAAATTCTATTAATAATATTATGTTTGTTTCTTCCTAGAAAAAGAGGAAAAGTCTTTGACTCGGTATAGGGGTTATAAAAACTATATAAAATGATGTAAAGGCTGTTATCTTAACAAATTGAATGGAAATTCAACCTTTAGGGAATTAGAATAGGAAAATAACTTACGTAGAATAAACAATGAACAATTTCTATACAATTGAAAAATATTATAGATATGCATATGGTTACAATAAAATTACACATCATTTTTCCAGTTACTTAAATATAATTGCATGAATTATTATAAACTAATTGCTTTCGAATAAATAAGTTGACTTGATATCGAAATACTTCAAAAATAGATCTGCTCTGATTGCCAATTTATCGAAATCCGATAAAAAAAAAGAAATAATGAACATCATTCATTATTTTTACATCATCAAATTTTCAATTCACAAAAGATATTAAAGTATATAGGGTAAGCTCTAAGTTATCGAACGGGTCTATTTTTCCGACTAAGCACATATAATAATAATTATTTAATTGGTATCCATGATACCAGCAAATATCATGAATACCAATTTTAAAATAAGTATTTAAATATAATTATATATATTACTCATTTGATCGAAAATGTGGAACAGTTCGATAACTCGGAACCTAACGTAATTAAAATCATATATAACTTACTGTGAAATAAACTATTTACACGAAAAGAAGATCTACACAATAATCTAATTAAAGCTGGTGAAGCTCTACAGTGAACTTTGTTTGCACTTTACAGAGCGGTACACAACCTCACACTGTGAAACGCGGGTCACAACTGATTCATAGAACTCATTTTACAACGGATTTGCAACTGTTAATGCAACGTGTATTGTCGTAGAAAAAGGTAACATATTGCATGTATTATCATACAATTGATAAGGATATTGAAGAACACGTGTCATGTATTATTTTTTGAAATTGGAATATAATGTATTATTTTGAATATGTATTATTTGTATTTTTACTCGTCTGTATTATTTTTATATTTGATTATGTGTTATTTATATTTTTACTTGTCTAATTATGATGTACTCTGTTTTTTGTGTTTTTTTATTGTGAGAGTGTATCAATAAACTATATAGTGATTATTATTATCGTAGAAAAAGATAACGATACCAGCTTACATGTATTATCGTAGAAAAAGATAACGATACCAGCTTACATGTATTATCGTAGAAAAAGATAACGATACCAGCTTACATATATTATCGTAGAAAAAGATAACGATACCAGCTTACATATATTATCGTAGAAAAAGATAACGCTACCACCTTACATGTATTATCGTAGAAAAAGATAACGATACCACCTTACATGTATTATCGTAGAAAAAGATAACGATACCAGCTTACATATATTATCGTAGAAAAAGATAACGATACCACCTTACATGTATTATCGTAGAAAAAGATAACGATACCACCTTACATGTATTATCGTAGAAAAAGATAACGATACCACCTTACATGTATTATCGTACAAAAAGATAACGATACCACCTTACATGTATTATCGTAGAAAAAGATAACGATACCAGCTTACATATATTATCGTAGAAAAAGATAACGATACCACCTTACATGTATTATCGTAGAAAAAGATAACGATACCACCTTACATGTATTATCGTAGAAAAAGATAACGATACCACCTTACATGTATTATCGTAGAAAAAGATAACGATACCACCTTACATGTATTATCGTAGAAAAAGATAACGATACCACCTTACATGTATTATCGTAGAAAAAGATAACGATACCACTTTACATGTTCTCATGTCATGGCAGTTATATTTAAAATCATCAAATTGATTATTAATGTCAAGATTGCAATAGATTCTATCACATAATTTCAGCCGTTATCGTCGGATTATTCTGTAATCAGTCGGGATAGTACACAATAAGTTTTCAAAATTATTTCCTGATAAATTAGTTTTGAATTTTCTTCGAATCGTCGATCATCTTAGATATATAGATTATCTATTAGGTAAGAGTAGAGAGAGACGGTAGCTATTTCTATGGTATCATCTACAGGTACATTGGTGAAAAGAGATTTGATGTCAAAGCTAGCCATGAACAATCAGTTTGAATTCTTGATTTCAGTAATTTCTTTAACAAAAGAGAACGAGTCCTGAACTGTGTACTGATTGGTGGTGATGAGTTTTAGAAAAGGTAGGAGACACTTTGCTATATTGTATCCTGAAGTCCCTATAGCCGAAAGAATAGGTCGCAGTGGTGTCCCCATTTTGTGTACTTTCGGTAGTCCATAAAGTACTCCTGGTTTAGATCCTGAACAGTGCAGATAGTCATATTGATCATTATTTCTTTCTTTCCTATTCTTTAATTTAGTAGCTAGCCTGTTAATTTTATCTTCTTGTTTGATTATTTCTTTTAACCAATCCTCTTGTACATTCCTAAATTCAGAATACAATATAGCAAAGTTTCTCCTACCTTTTCTAAAACTCATCACCACCAATCAGTACACTGTTCAGGACTCGTTCTCTTTTGTTAAAGAAATTGCTAAAATCAAGGATTGAAACTGATTATCAATTATAAACATCGTTTATAAGTCGATAATCAGTGTTTATTTATATATTTCTTACCTCCTTTTTTAAATACTATTCAGCTAAACAATTCATTCAAGAGAATTTTAATGATTCTCTTGATTTTTTTTTAAGATTGCTATTTTTTAATAAAAATATAAATATGAATGATGTTAAATCATCCAAAATAACTCTATTGAATGATTTTAAACTATTTATTTATATGTAGGTACGTACTGTGTATTTTGTTTTCAAAATAAATTATGTTAATATAACTCCAGTCCAAATTAATGATTAATAATAAAATGGCATGAATGAATATTTTTGAAAAGCTTAAATTTTCATATTTCACTAAATAGCACAGAGTAACTTTTCTGCTGACATGTGCTCTAAACCCGTTTCACTACGTAATATTAATTCTTTAAAATAATTTTTATTATCATATTACGAAAGAATAATTTAATAACACGCGACCATTTTAATTAGATAATTAATTATAATTATATATCATAGAAATTCATTATGAAAATGTTTACACAATCACTATTTTTTGACATAAAAACAAGCTGCCCAAATTAACGTACTCGAAATAATTTGTTGATTCATCTTCCCCGCCCTTCTTAAGTTTGCAAAAACATGTTATTTTGCTCGAACCTATACTAATTAGAATAGACAAATATAATAAAGGATGAAACAAACACGGCTTCACAGATTTTAAATCTCTTTACCATTCAAAATATGGAAAAATATTACTTTGAAATTAAATAGCACCTCCTTAACTGCTATCTCAAGAAGATTCTAAAAATGCGGTTTCGAAACACTAAAAATACCATTATCATATAGAGTATCTGTAGCCAGTATCTATAGTTTCAGGCGATATTCATGAACAGTGACGTACTATCAAAGCCTGTCAGTACACAAGTATTAAGTTATCCCATCCAGCTGCCATAAAAAACATTATTATAGAGTGTTGGGAGATTGATTTCCCGCATATCTGCGGCAGTGTTGCGACCCCTGTGGTTTAGTCTATGCATAGTATCTATCCGCAACACACATCCCCTCGCGCTGTCCCTCACGCTTTTACACACGCTATTTCTGCGGCATGGAGCAAGTGTTCGGCAGCACTGAGGGGACAATTTATTAGCAATATGATTCCGTGGGCTGTGCTCTAAGTATATCCTAATATTAGTCTTCGAGAGGTGCTAGAGAAGAACGGATATGTAACGACATGACTCCTCCGTGAATGGAGTGACACGCTAAGTGTCGCGAGATATCGTATCGCGGAGAGAACTTTTTAGATGGTAGAAGAGAAGTAGCTACTGGGAGGTCATTGCCTCTTTTCTAGAGTGTTTTCGTGCGTCTCTTCACAACATCTTTTCAAATTAACTTGCACGAGTTTCTAATTGAATTATAATTGGATGAATCGATACACTCAACAGAGATGATTTTTTGATGTGATGAAAATGTGTACTCGGACACTACAGTATTCGGACAGTGGGCGTAAATAGAGGTCATGAACAAATTCTACTTTAGGAAATTTATAATTTAACTACCATGACATATACTAACACTTACTATCCGATTACTGCGAGTGTTTAAATATTGCGAAGATTCCTTGAAGGATTCCTTTATTTCTTTAATTCCAAACTAAACTGAACAGATTCGTGTAAGATTTAAAAGACAATCAATGATAATCTTGATTCATGACAGGTGATGATAATTTTATTTGAAATATGTTTTGAATAGACAGCTTAGCTTCTATCCGAACCTATTCTATCTGAAGGAGAGATGGCCGAAACTGGGGACTTCAACTCTTTTGGGCTCATCAATTCTTCCAATTCCAGTGATGGACTACAGAATAATGGAACTTTGGCGGCATGGGAATTTTGGGGTTATGCCGTTGCGATTCCTATAATCTGTACAGTTGGAATCATTTCCAATTCCTTGAGTTTGGTGGTGATGAGTAAAGTAAACTTCAAAGAAAGCCTTTATGTTTATTTGAAAGGTAATTAACTCTCTATGTTTATTTGAAAGGTAATTAGCTCTTTATGTTTATTTGAAAGGTAATTAGCTCTCTATGTTTATTTGAAAGGTAATTAACTCTCTATGTTTATTTGAAAGGTAATTAGCTCTTTATGTTTATTTGAAAGGTAATTAGCTCTTTATGTTTATTTGAAAGGTAATTAGCTCTCTATGTTTATTTGAAAGGTTATTAGCTCTTTAGGCTTTTTTGAAAGGAAAGCTCACTAGATTTTCTTACTTATTTTCTATATTTCAAGTTGGAGCTACAATATATATCTAATTAAAAATGAGGCACTGACACAATAAAGTCCTAATGTTTGATTACTTAGTTCACAGTTACAAAGTTTCACAGTAAAAATGATGTGATATTTTGTTAATAAAAATGATTGGAGGAACATATTTCAGTTTCGGTACATGAAGACAAAATAGTTAGAATTAAATTAATAATAAATATTATGCTAATATAAACTTTGTGACTTTTCTCTGATAGTACATCATCACATTGACTCTTTTCTCTGATAGTACATCATCACATTAACTCTTTTCTCTGATAGTACATCATCACAGTGACTCTTTTCTCTGATAATACATCATCACAGTGACTCTTTTCTCTGATAGTACATCATCACAGTGACTCTTTTCTCTGATAGTACATCATCACAGTGACTCTTTTCTCTGATAGTACATCATCACAGTGACTCTTTTCTCTGATAGTAAATCATCACAGTGACTCTTTTCTCTGATAGTACATCATCACAGTGACTCTTTTCTCTGATAGTACATCATCACAGTGACTCTTTTCTCTGATAGTACATCATCACAGTGACTCTTTTCTCTGATAGTACATCATCACATTGACCCTTTTCTCTGATAGTACATCATCACAGTGACTCTTTTCTCTGATAGTACATCATCACAGTGACTCTTTTCTCTGATAGTACATCATCACAGTGACTCTTTTCTCTGATAGTACATCATCACAGTGACTCTTTTCTCTGATAGTACACCATCACAGTGACTCTTTTCTCTGATAGTAAATCATCACAGTGACTCTTTTCTCTGATGGTACATCATCACAGTGACTCTTTTCTCTGGTAGTACATCATCACAGTAATTCTTTTCTCTGTTAGTACATCATCACAGTGACTCTTTTCTCTGATAGTACATCATCACAGTGACTCTTTTCTTCTGCTAGTACATCATCACAGTGACTCTTTTCTCTGCTAGTACATCATCACAGTGACTCTTTTCTCTGGTAGTACATCATCACAGTGACTCTTTTCTCTGATAGTACATCATAACAGTGTCTCTTTTCTCTGATAGTACATTATCACAGGGACTCTTTTCTCTGATAGTACATCATCACAGTGACTCTTTTCTCTGATAGTACATCATCTCAGTGACTCTTTACTCTGATAGTACATCATCACAGTGACTCTTTTCTCTGATAGTACATCATCACAGTGACTCTTTTCTCTGATAGTACATCATCACAGTGACTCTTTTCTCTGATAGTACATCATCACAGTGACTCTTTTCTCTGATAGTACGTCATCACAGTGACTCTTTTCTCTGATAGTACATCATCACAGTGACTCTTTTCTCTGATAGTACATCATCACAGTGACTCTTTTCTCTGATGATACATCATCACAGTGACTCTTTTCTCTGATAGTACATCATCACAGTGACTCTTTTCTCTGATAGTAAATCATCACAGTGACTCTTTTCTCTGATGGTACATCATCACAGTGACTCTTTTCTCTGGTAGTACATCATCACAGTAATTCTTTTCTCTGTTAGTACATCATCACAGTGACTCTTTTCTCTGATAGTACATCATCACAGTGACTCTTTTCTTCTGCTAGTACATCATCACAGTGACTGTTTTCTCTGGTAGTACATCATCACAGTGACTCTTTTCTCTGATAGTACATCATCACAGTGACTCTTTTCTCTGATAGTACATCATCACAGGGACTCTTTTCTCTGATAGTACATCATCACAGTGACTCTTTTCTCTGATAGTACATCATCTCAGTGACTCTTTACTCTGATAGTACATCATCACAGTGACTCTTTTCTCTGATAGTACATCATCACAGTGACTCTTTTCTCTGATAGTACATCATCACAGTGACTCTTTTCTCTGATAGTACATCATCACAGTGACTCTTTTCTCTGATAGTACATCATCACAGTGACTCTTTTCTCTGATAGTACATCATCACAGTGACTCTTTTCTCTGCTGGTACACCATCACAGTAATTCTTTTCTCTGATAGTACATCATCACAGTGACTCTTTTATCTGATAGTACATCATCACATTACCTCTTTTCTCCGATACTACATTTACCAAAATCAAAATGGTAATAGCTGATTCCTCCTCAGTTTTGTCGGCTGCTGATCTCGCTACAGTGACGCTAATCCTCTTCAGTGCGGTTGCCAGAGGTACGAACAACCAATACTATTGGCTGGAATGGATAGATGTCTTCGTGCATCTGCCTATTGGTCAGTTCAAATTAAATCAAATCTGAATTAAATAACAGAAACATGATAAATGAATAATTGTTCATTTTTGCTTTGTTCATCAATTAATATTCTTTTGTGTATAGTATATGGTTTAATGTGAAATTATGTAAAAATAATGAGAAATGGAGATGAACAATATAAACAACCTTTTTTTATTTATCTGCTTAAATGTAACATTTCTCTTTCTTAATAAAGTCGGGTATGAAAGTTTGTTTTTATTATTTTCAGGTTCTTTTAGCTCCACAATATCAATTTTGGTTTTGATGGCTGTGACCTTAGAGAGATTGCTGGTAATCAGGTTAGGATATGAAGCACTAAAGAATTATTATTTATCTTATCATTTATAGAATACATGCAGACGCCGCTTTTATTACCCAAACCACAACTCAGATTTATTTCAAATGATAATAAAAGCGAGATAGGACTCGAATACATTATATAATTGTAACTCCTTAAACATTTCATTTTCTATGAGTTACATTAAAAGAAAATGGTCATGAGGGCGGTTTCTGTGGCCAGAATCAGCTGATGAAAATTAAAAGTAGCGAATGAACTAAAAGTTTTAAAATTCAACGATAGGTTACCTCTCACTAATTACAGGTAAGCAATTAGTTTGATGCTTTGATTTATTTATGTAATAGTGTTACATGGAACAAGAAGTAACATTATGCACTGTATAATATTTATTGGCAGTAGGGTAAGCTCTGTGGTATCGAACTGTTTCACAATTTCATACATGTAAGAAAAACATCATGTATTTGTTCATATTGTTACATGTAAATAATTGACAGTGCGCAACATTGCAGTTTGATCCATGGGAGACAATTATATAAATAAAAGTATCAAAGAACTCACATATACTGAGTGAAAGTTACACTATAGTTGAATTTTAATACTTTTAATTCATTCGCTACTTTGAACTTTCATCTGCTGGTTCTTGCAAGAAAAGAAAACGCAATTCAATTATATAATTACTTCGAGTCAATTATTTCATCTTTTTTAGAAGAAGGGCCTGCCTGCTTGTGATAAATATATGCAAGATGTATTTAATAGAAATGTCTTAACTGCAGGTTTACGGTGAACAGTTTGAGTTATCGAACAAAAAATACTGCCAGGAAGGTCTGTATGTCGTTAGCACTTTTCAGCTTTTTCTTCAACATTCCCTACTACTCTAGTTACTACATGGATGGATGGGAAATTGTTTCTTCCGAGTTTACTCAAACACTGTCAGTAAAATCGAAATATTAGTTAAACAATAACAATTTTAGAAATTGAATAATGTTAGTTACCGTTTGGTTTATCCGTTTCAGGTATTATGATGTTCATAATTGGATAAGATTCATTCTACTTGGACTGATACCCGGGATATTTCTGATATTCGGCAATATTCTCTTCATTATCTATCTCTCAAAGTACCATAGAAATTTCAGACATAATTCCAAAGGTCGGTCTTCGAATGCACACACTTCTGCTGAACAGTCAAAACCTACAGGCAATGGCGGTCAGGTTCTTTCTCTCCCAGAAATAAGACTCACAACTTTCAACAGTCCGACCCAGGATGCCAAAGAGCAACTGGGTCGTCGAAATACTCTCGGCACAATAACAGACAATGACGTTCTATTGCAGATAAATCTGAGTAAAAGAACGAATATATTTGCGGAGAAATGCACAATATATAATAGAACCGAAGAACACTTCACCATAGATCTTAAGAACGCATCGATTTGCTTCCAATGCACTCGGTTGAAGGATTCCAGAATTGCTGACCAACTGGACAAGCTGCAATGTTGTTGTGGCTCGCAACAAAGAAGTTTGTCTCTTCCTTTGTTAGCCGAGACTTGTAGTGACGACCAGAAACTAGAATGTGGCATTGGACAAAGCAAGAGGAAAATGAAAAAAGAAGAAATCAGTGCTTTGACTTCTTCTGGCTTTGGTGGAAGCTTCAGCCCAGAGGAAGAAAGCTACTCCCCTGGAATGCACAGGAAAAGTTACATGAAAGGAAACTTGCAGAACGATCAGGTATAAAATAAAATAGACATATGGATGAGTTGCAATATGTATTCTTCAAGTAATAATAAATAAACTATGTAATTAGCCTGACATTCATATCCATTAGCCAGAAATTTTTCTATTCTAAGAATAAATATAAATGGAAAATAGAAAAGTATACCTAGAAACTTCTAAGTATACTTATCTATTTTTCATTTACACTTCAAAATTTTCATTGAAAGTATTTTTTTTTTTTGGTAAACACTTCACTCTCGCAGACGCCAATAGCTCTCATGTGGAATTGCCAAAAATGTGCATCACAGTGAATTTAATTTATTGTTGAAAGAAGAAAGCAATACACAATCATATCACAACAGTCTTGTATTTACTCAAACTTGGCACAAAGGATGCACCTCGTAGTGCTATTCTATAACAAATACCATTGAGAGTTCTTCATATTCAGCTGATTTCTTGCACTGTGAATTTGAACGGTTAGAAACATCTGTGATATTTGTCCCAAAATTGAAAACAGTGGGCGAGTGTGAAAGTTTCATTGGCAAATCGTCTTTAAAAAGAAGTCCATAATGATTTTCACACCATTTTACATAGCTTCAAAATATTTATGCAATAGGGTAAGTTACGCATTGTTCGTCGGATTCACAGGTCATATGAGAAAAATGATATAATATATATTATTTTTATTTTTATTCTTATATCGCTTTTTCTTATATGACCGATGATGTGAAACCAATCGACAATTCGTAACTTACCTGTCCTATATAACTAGACGAAACTTATCTTTTTTTTCTGAAAGGCGCCTAACGAGCGCACGAAGTACAATCATACTAATTGGGATATAGATTAATTAATTTGTTCACCTCAGAGGCGTAAGAGAAACAGAATTAATCAACACCATCAAAGGCGTGTGACGCTGGTGCTCGTAGCGATGATTTTCAGCTTTCTGATCGGAGAAACGCCGTCCCATTTGGTGTCGCGGAGCACTACCACCTCCTACACATTTTCAGGAGACGTCACATTTCAGAATCAGAAGCCTTTCAAGTAATTATAATAATATACAAAATGGTTATTTAAACTTTTCACACCTACTTAAATAAATCGTATTTCTAGGTAGGGTCAGTTGCAACTTATTGGTCAATTTTACTTCTTTGAGCATATGAGAACAGCAATATAATAATAGTTACTATATTTTAATTGGTATCCATGATACCTGTAGCTATCATTGATGTCAATAAAATAAAAATAAAAAACTATTATTATATCCTTTTTGTTATATGAACGAAGATGTGAAACTGACCGATAAGTTGCAAATTATCTTATATATATAACTGTTCCTTTCATTACAATTTATATTGATTTTCATTAAGTATTTTAAAGTGTAACTTACGTACGTTTTTACAATGAATGATTCATAAAGTGTCAACAATAGTATACAATTAAATAATAAATGTAATATATTATATTCACTATTCCCCAGGATCATGAAGCTGGTCATCACCATCCTAATGAGCATGCACTACTCGGGTAACTTCTTCCTCTACTTGGGCCTCAATAAGCGGTTCGCAAAAGCCATGAGGCAGATTCTTCAGGGTTGGCCTGCCATCACCGTCAGTAACCTGAACTCTCGATCTACTTGACCTGGAACTACGGAATCTGAGAAAATAATCAACGTGAAAAGATTTACTTTGCTCGCATGACAAAATTGAAATGAATGATTTTAACGATAAACATATTTAATAAATTGAGAAAGATTCAGAACTGTTCCAAAATTTAGAAGTGATGGATACCAGAGTAATGTCGTCAGAAAGCTACAAGTAATATTTCACTAGGGATGAACATGTTAAGTATGCATAGGATATCTATTTACAGTCAATACAAATTATTTCAATGCATAAATAATATGGAAAATATGCCAACGAACTCGTCCTCCTCGACCTTTTTATACGGGTCAATATGGATGACTTTTACGTCGCGTAAAGTTTACGTTTGAACTATTGGTTTTCTTACCTTAACCCTTTCGCGCCGAATGGGCTAAATATGTCCCACTAATAACATTCATAATCTATTGGGATATATTGTCCCAATAGTCTGTGATGTACATTACTGGTGGGAAATATTGTCCCATCATAAGTTTGATATAAACACTTTATCAATAGATTAAAATTAATTTATTTATTTATTATTCTATTTATCTTAACTTATTTAAAAATACTTAGTAGTTTGCATAGCCATTGAATATAATAAGTATAATTTATAATGAATTAATTATTACTTATGAACATATAAACCAAAATAAGGAACATATAAATTCAATGGCAGTTGATACATTTTTATTGGACACACTACACTGTATAGTGCAGGGGTGGGCACACGTTGTGTTTTTCAGTGCCGAAAGATGGAATCTCAGTGCCAATTTTATTTCGTTTTCTAAATTACTGGGGATGCTGAGTAATTATATAATGAGGTGGTAGATTTAATTGAAGTACGTACATGTACAACGGTAAATATTTTGCACATAAATATTGGTAGTAGATTTATCATTTGCATTAAAAAAAATTAATAAATGATATATAATCATTTTTCTCTTCATGTGAAAATACTTCACAATAAAAACCAAAATAAGCTATCTTGCATAAGTAACTCATAAATTCACAGGATAAATTACTATGGCTGCCTAACTTATAAAAAAAGAGAATTAAAAATGATTGCATAAATTTTTACCACAGTGTTTGAATATCCCAAGACAAGTGTATGAAAGATATAAAATTAACTGATCTAGATAAAAAAAAAGACAGAGGTATATAAATTAAACACCGGCACTATTGTAACAATAAACAAAAAATACCTTATTAACGGATAAAATTTACTATCAAAGTATCAAGGTCATTACAAATATACTGTTCTTCAATTAGTTGACCATACTCTTCTATAATATCCTTGTAGCTAATTTATAAGGCAGTCAGGGCTAAAAATTCTAAATTTTCTTTGGAAGAAAATAAAGCAACTTTTCCATGGTGGGCACGAGTGCTGCTCTGAGTGCCAAATGAGCACCGAGTGCTGCATTTGCCCACCCCTGGTATAGTGTATACTGTGAAACTAAATTATGTGCACTCGGTAGAGCGCATACCTTCGCTTTCGCTTTGATCCGTTCTCTCCTAAAATTCAATAAATTGCTAACTGGATAATAACTAATCGTCCCACCAAGTTTTATGCAATATGGTTGAATACTTTTTGAGATATTGAGTAACAAATGACCTTGACCTTTGACCGGATCACTCCCAAAATTCTAACTGATGGTTCCTGGACATTGACCAATCGTACCATCAAATTTCAAACAATTTGGTTGAATACTTTTTGAATTATTGAGTTACAAATGGCCTTGACCTCGATCTTTGACCTTTGAACCAATCGCTCCCAAAATCTAAGAAAATGGTTCCTGCATATTGACCAATCGTCCCACCTAGTTTCATGCAATATGGTTGAATACTTTTTTAATTATAATTGACCATGTCCTTGACCTTTGACCGGGTCACTCCAAAAATTCTACCAACAGGTCACTGGACATGGACCAATTGCGTCACTAAATTTCAGGCAATTTGGTTGAACACCTTTTCAGTTAAGCGAATAACAAGATGATAAATAAATAAACGAATAAATAAATAAACGACGGCTAAAATATGACCTTTCCGCATTCTGCGAAGGTAAATATATTGTATGACTTGAAAATAGGGAATTTTCAAACTTGTTTTCGAGAAAAGTAAGTTTTATATTTGTTGAAAATAACTATTTTTTTTTCTATTAATTATTCTATTTATTTAAACTTATTATAAAAAATTTTGTAGTTAATATTTCATTTTTCGATGTTCATAAAAAAAGCATTTAAGGGAAAAAAAATTTCACCATGTAATTTCCAAATATGTATTCTATGTAAAATCACAAAAACGTGAAAATATTTATTAAAGATAATATTTTATGTTTGCATTATCATTAAACCCATTAAGATTATTAAGATTAAGGTAGCAATGTTTGTTGGGCCAACATTGGGACAGCATTGGGAATATCGAGACAGCATTAGCAGTATCGGGACAAAATTGGGAATATCGGGACAACATTGGGAATATAAGGACAACATTGGCTATATTGGGACAACATTGGCAATATAGGGACAACATGGGCAATATCGAGACAACATTAGCAATATTAGGACAAAATTGGCAATATCAGGACAACATTGGCAATATCGGGACAACATTGGCAATATTGGGACAACATTGGGAATATCGGGACAACATTGGCAATATCGGGACAGAATTGGCAATATCGGGACAACATTGGCAATATCGGGACAGAATTGGCAATATCGGGACAGCATTTGCCCGAGAAACATAGCTCCCTGGGAGTAAATATTATAATACAATATAGGTACACAATGCTTTCCTTCGTATCTGTGCAAAGTTTAGTTAACAATCACGGGGACATTTTCTTAATATTTTAACTAAAACTAGTAAAGTGGGATTCAGGAATTGAACTGGGATTTCGAAAATAATGATAGGCGAACAATCAAGAACCAATTATTTAAATTATAGTCAAAAGATATATTTTTCGATTTAATTTACACATTTCATACCATGAGAAAAAAATGGAAGGAATTCATTCTAAAACATCAACAAATTGGAGCTACTCAACGAATTAATTGAATTTTTATTCGGAAAAATACGAATTTAAACAAAAGCCTGCAAAATTTGTAGGAATCTGGACATAGAGAACCGTTGCAGTAATATTATAATTTTGATTTTTTACTGCATCGATTCTATATGTTCAAATCCATTGAAATCTTGCAGATTTTTGTCTCAAAGCGAGTTCTCCCGATTTTCAAATTTTCGAAATAATTCATTTAATAGTTTCCATTTCGTTAAAATTGAAGAAAGATTTTGTATTCCCCCAGTTGAACAAAGTTTATAAATGAGTTTATTTTAGTACCCATCATGGTAGTTTTCTTTCGAAATCAAAGAAAACGATCGTGTAAAATATACTATCAGTAACTGTGATAAAAGAGTCCCGTTCCTCTGTTATTGTCCATTATGGTGAATATTAAATAGTTCATATTAAAATATCGTAGGTTCAGACTTTTTTGTCATGATTTTTATTTTGTCGGGAACGTCCGACGAAAGATAATAGACTTTGATAGAAGATAAATGTTCGAACTTTGAATAAATAATTAAAATAAAATTGAATTTCAGGCGGATCCATTAACGTCTTAGATAGATAATATTTTTTATTGTCAATTATAACCGATGATTTAAAATCGATAATCAGATAATACGATTTTCCGTCTGAGGGGTTCAATTACAGATTTTATTTATATTTTAGTTACGCTTCAAATGTAGTTTTCTATGACTATATAGTAATCATAGAAAATTTTCTAAAACAAATTGATGGAAGGCTAATATATTCTCTTTCCCTGTGCAACTCATTCACAATAGATGAGTTTAAAAAGTAAATATGGGGTATAACGGACATTGATGGGACTAATTTACTTGAAGTAATTTCAAGTCCGAATATCTTGATTACTATATGTAAATTTATTAATAAAATATTTAGAAATCTGCCCATGCAAATGATACAATATAGAGTAAGTTCCGAATTATCGGTCAGTACTACATCTTCGGTTATATAGGAAAAAACAATATAAAAATTGTTATTATTACACAGTGCTATCCAATACTTCTGCAAACCCGGGTTTGCAGAAGTATTAGATAGCACTGTGTAATAATAACAATTTTTATGTTGTTTTTTCCTATGTATAATGTCCGAAGTTGTAGTACTGACCGATAATTTAGAACTTACCCTAAAGACATAGCTATGTTCTTCCATTAAGAATTAAATAAAGTACAGATAGAGTCACAGGTAAAATTTGAGCATCACTTCATCATAGCCAATAATACGCTTTTCAATGTGCCAAATACAAAATTAGAATCTTGTTTTTAATGGTAAAATATTTTGTCCAAGAACAGATTATATAATTTAATATTTCCCCTAAAAGTTAGAAAATACATATTAAGATGAACAGAAATTTTGAAAATAATTCTTCAGGTTTCACAATTTTTAATGATAGGTAAAATATTATTTTAGTGAAAATAAACGAAACTTATTAATAACTATACATATGTATTAGTATAATAAAATAAATATTCATCCCTTCTGAATTAATTAGTCATTCTAAATTTCCATAATTTAGTAACTGTCTATCAATTACACAGGAAATGGAAGTGTGAATCTACCAGAAATTTATTTTTATTGGCACAAATATAGAAAATACACCTGTACTCGGTTGCTCGCAACCTGTCTGTATCCAGATTGCTGTCCCAAAATAAGGACACCCTCCATGCACGGGTTAAGGGTTAAGTATTCGGAGAGTGGGGATATGGATCTATATGAAGTGCCTACCTATCCTATGAATGCTAGGTCGAGTCCAACATAGACAAAAGTCTTAAGACAAGAGCTGATACAATCTTATAAGCCTAGTTCTAAAAAAGAACAGACAGCACATTAAATACCTAGTACTACTTATTGAATAACAAACATATGGATATACAAAGAAGTATTATTTCATGATGGTAAAAAGATTGAAATTCAACACACTTCAGAAAGAAGAGTTATTCCAGAGTTTGTTAAAAAAAAGCTGGTACGAAAATAAAATCGCCATAAATTAAACAACAAATACCGAATTTTCGTTTGATTTTCTCTGACTAATGCAGATTTTTGTCAGCTATAACCACATGTTTCGTCTGTTTACATATTCCTTATAGTTTTTGTACAGGGTGGTCATAAATAGAGGGTGGTGAAAAAACTCTTGCGCGAGATGTGTAATTGATAAAATATATCAAAATAGGTTTGCTTACCCAGCATTTTTTAGTTATAATGAAGAAACGACTGCATTTTATGAAGATCTAAAGTAAATCATTCTTTACCAAGAATATCCACTATCCCATTTTTTCTCAATACATTATTTTTGCATCCGTTTTCTGATTGATTTCATTGATCTTTTTATCACGTCAGGTTTAGCTTTCAAGAAATCCACATCACGCGTTATTCGTTCTTTTAATTGATTCAGATAATCAGGTGAGGAGGAGCGTACATTACTTTATAAATAAACCTACCAGAAAAAATCGCAAGCAGTTGAATCTGAGCTCCTCGGAAGCCATTCAATGGCATGACCCTTGGAAATGACTCTATGTTCAAAAACTTCCTCCATTTGTTCTGTAACAGCAAGTGTCCTATGTACCGGGCATCATTCTGCATCCACCATATTTGATTCAGAGTTACTCCATGAGTGTGTCGTAGTTCCGGAAATATCCGTTAATTCAACATAAGGGTTCGTAAAATCATTCCAATATTCCGAGATGACATCAACTCTTTTGATAGGCAAGGTTTGAAATAAGCTCGCGCAAGAGCTTTATCACCGCCATCTACTTATGATCACCCTGTAGAAAACTATTCGGAAAATAGAAACAAACGAAAGTCTGGTTATAGCTGACAAAATTCTGCACTAGGCAAAGGAAGCCAGATGAGAATACGTTGGTTCTTGTCAAAGTTATTACGATTTTAATTTCGTAACCGCTTTTTTGACTCGTACTGCACAGAAGATGTATTCATATTTGAATCATACTTCAAAACATGAATAAGATCAAGAAATAAGATACTAAAAGCATTAGGTTTTTCATAGATTAAGGTTTTCAAGCATAAGGTTCTAAAGGAATAATATTTAAAAAAGAAAAAGGTTTTAGGTTTTTTTAAAGCTTTTCGCATCCGTTTTCAGACTCGTTTTTTGTTCAAGAACTTGGTGGAATTTAGATAGAAAATAGTGATGAAAAGTTTAAATTTTAGAGGAATAAGTGAATTGTTTTAGATATTTTGCTAGTTGAGAATTTATATTCTAAATTAATTTCAATAATTTATGTTTATTTATTTCTATAACTAAGTTTGATCCAGTAATTTTATAGAAATTATTATAATTTATTTTAATTCATTAGTCTTCAAATTTCTCTGTTTAATTTTTATTTCAATAACGTAAATTAATTTCAATGGTATATAGAGTTGAAATTTTATACAGAATCGTAAATAAAAAGTACTATATTAAGGTAAATTAAAAAATGTTAATAAATGAAAGATTTGAGAGAAAATCTGAGTAGTAACTAAATTAATTTGTAGAGGAAAAATGAAAATAATCAAGAAAAATTCAGAGGGTCGCTGGAATAGATTTGTATGATAGTTTGCATCATTAATTTGTTGATACCTATGATAGTGATGTATTGGGTTTAAATGGTGTCCCTATTCACAACGAGGTGATTCCAAAGAGACATGAAGAGAAGAAGGTCTCATAGCAGAGGGGACAGTGAAATTACGCTCCAAACACTAGATCGACTACTTGGCTACCACAGGTAACCGTGTTAACCCAGCGCATGGATTTCAAGAATGGACATCCATGACTAAGAGACACAGTCAGTTTGCTTACCCTTGGATAAGAGACCTACACAGTCAGTCTGCTTACCCATGGATAAGAGACCTACACAGTCAGTCTGCTTACCCATGGATAAGAGACCTACACAGTCAGTCTGCTTACCCATGGATAAGAGACCTAGACAGTCAGTCTGCTTACCCTTCGATAAGAGACACTACACAGTCAGTCTGCTTACCCATGGATAAGAGACCTACAAAGTCAGTCTGCTTACCCATGGATAAGAGACCTACACAGTCAGTCAGCTTACCCATGGATGAGAGACCTACACAGTTAGTCTGATTACCCATGGATAAGAGACCTACACAGTCAATCAGCTTACCCATGGATAAGAGACCTACACAGTCAGTCTGCTTACCCATGGATAAAAGACCTAAACAGTCAGTCTGCTTACCCATGGATAAAAGACCTAAACAGCCAGTCTGCTTACCCATGGATAAAAGACCTACACAGTCAGTCTGCTTACCCATGGATAAAATCCTACACAGTCAGTCTGCTTACCCATGGATAAAAGACCTACACAGTCAGTCTGCTTACCCATGGATAAGAGACCTACACAGTCAGTCTGCTTACCCATGGATAAGAGACCTACTCAGTCAGTCTGCTTACCCATGTATAAGAGACCTAGACAGTCAGTCTGCTTACCCATGATAAAAGACCTAAACAGTCAGTCTGCTTACACATGGATAAAAGACCTACACAGTCAGTGTCTGCTTACCCATGGATAAAATCCTACACAGTCAGTGTGCTTACCCATGTATAAGAGACCTAGACAGTCAGCCTGCTTACCCATCGATATAGCAAGGCAGAAGGAAGATGAAAGAAGAATAAGAAATAAAGGAAAGATACAAAAGAAAGCTGAAAAAGAGCGCCAATATAAACAAAAACCTCAAACAGAACAAATACATGGCCTACCTATAGGACAGCCTCGGGACAATGAAGGGGAATCGCCAATAATGATTTAAAACACTAATACGATAGTCAGACTCCTGCCTCCTATGATTTTAAAAGCATATTGTCATAATCTCAGTGCTGAGACATCTCTTCATAATACAGTGGTAGGTCTCTCTCGTTCATGTATGGGCATCATGCGCAGAGTGTGCAAAGAGTCACATCATTTAACATCATGTAACAGAGTTCTCTCTCCATTTGCTGTCTCTAGGGATAGACTTAGTTGCGAGACATCACGCTTGGTGGCGCTACAGCACATCTAATATACAATAAAAAAATCTATATGTGTTCAGTGTTGTAGCTAGGATGGAAATTATATATCTTATCTGGCCCAGCCTTTTCGATCAGGAGCTCATTCTTTAATATAATAAATTTGATAATACTTAAGGTGATCGATACCCATCAGAAATGACCAAAATTGAAGTTATGGCAATTTTTTTAATTCGCCTAAGACAAAATTACAGGTGTGTAGAATACACTGTGCTAACATTACAGTCATAGTTTTGGTGTAGCACGTACCGTGCAGATGAAAGTAGAGGAGTAGGACACATAAGAGAATTGAAATAGGGTTATTTAAGGGAATGTCAATTATCTCACCACGACTCTAGGCTCCAATAAGAAAACACTCATTTCTATACGAGGAAGATAATATCGGATGAGGAATGACGTATCGTTCTAAAGCGAGATGATCATATGGTAGAGATGTTTCAGTCTCGCCTGATCGCTTAGGTGATGGGATGATTGACGCTTTACATCTCTGTCAGTTTTTGATGCAAAGAGATGCGGTACAGGGCTTCTTTGAAAGAAAAAATGTGTTGCTCTATAATGATACATTGAGTTTTTAAGATATCTGAATTAGAAAAAATTACAGCTAAAAGAATTGGAAAGGAAAATATGCTAAAAATAAGGCTTTTAAACAAGAAAACCATTTCAAATATAACAACTCTTCCTATTTCAAACAAATCCTGTTTCATTAACAATTATTGAAATATTCTTTTTTTACTCAATAACTTATTGATAACTTATTAATACAGAAAAAAAATCTGAATGCTATCGATCCTCTTAAAAATGAATAAATTTAATCTATTAAATTTAGTTCCCTTTATTTACCATCACTACCCTTTTAAAAATGAAGGAACAACTCAATGTCATAGTTCATACTCTTCCACTTGACATGTCAAAATAACCTTAGCGGTCAAAGTTCAATTAAAGTGAGCTATAACTATACAGTAAATATTAAAGGTCATTTTACCCTGACTTATGTTGAATAAAATCGCTTTGTGCTCAAAAGTACCGACAGTAGAAAAAGAGTTAATTCCATAAGCATCATTTAATAAAGGCACAACCTCAGTATTTAAAAATCTAACTAAGCCGCTAAATGTCTAATAAGATTCAATACGAGCTAACAACAAAGCCATCTCTATTACAACAAGACCTCCACATCTACCTTATTCTCACAAAGCCACCTCTAGTGTACAACAAGACCTTCACATCTATATTATTGAACAAAGCCACCTCTATTACAACAAGACCCTCCCATCCATCTAATTGTTAAAAACCCACCTATAGAACAACAAGACCCTCCCATCTACCTTAGTCTGGAGAGAAATCTGACAGCATTTCAGTTCTTTAAAGCTAACCAAACATAATCAGATGAAACATCACCCAAAGAAAAAAAAACGCAAGCAAAGTCAAGTCTTAATTCCATTAAAAGTTTCACATTTGATGACATTGAAATGTAGCATTACTGAGACACTTTTAGGTCTTGGAAAGTGAACATTAACATACCGATAATTAATTAATTTATTAGAGGGTTTAACGTCTGCTTCGGAACCAAAGGCCCTATCGCTGACGTCAAAAGGAAATTAAATACAAGGGACTGGAAGAAGCAGTCAGAGAGGAAAGTGGCTCCATGAACAAAGTCACTAACCACCGTCGGTGACAATGCTCATGGATGCAGAGAAGCTACTCCGTGAATACAGTCACTTACCAAGGAATGTGACGAAACGGGACACAAGCACCAGTGGCTGCACTCACGGATGGAAGAGGAAAATGAAGAGGTGATAGTAATGAAGCCTACGAGCTTACCTAACACAAAATTCTAAGACAACATAACGATAATGAACCAATCTTATTCTAAAGTAAGTTTCTGATTAACCGAAAATGCCCATTGTTGATAAAAACTTTTCGATTAGTGTAAGTGATTATGAACTGCAATGTTTCCCTAATCAGAAAAATGAAAACTCTCTCATTTACGTACATTTCTCTCCAATCACACTTAAAACTCTCTCATTTATGTACCTTTCTCTCCAATCACACTTAAAACTCTCTCATTCATGTACCTTTCTCTCCAATCACACTTAAAACTCTCTCATTCATGTACATTTCTCTCCAATCACACTTAAATTTCTCTCATTCATGTACCTTTCTCTCCAATCACACTTATAACTCTCTCATTCATGTACCTTTCTCTCCAATCACACTTATAACTCTCTCATTCATGTACCTTTCTCTCCAATCACAATTAAATCTCTCTCATTCATGTACCTTTCTCTCCAATCACACTTAAAACTCTCTCATTCATGTACCTTTCTCTCCAATCACACTTAAAACTCTCTCATTCATGTACATTTCTCTCCAATCACACTTAAAACTCTCTCATTCATGTACCTTTCTCTCCAATCACACTTAAAACTCTCTCATTCATGTACCTTTCTCTCCAATCACACTTATAACACTCTCATTCATGTACCTTTCTCTCCAATCACACTTATAACTCTCTCATTCATGTACCTTTCTCTCCAATCACACTTAAATCTCACTCATTCATGTACCTATCTCTCCAATCACACTTAAATCTCTCTCATTAATGTACCTTTCTCTCCAATCACACTTAAAACTCTCTCATTCATGTACCTTTCTCTCCAATCACACTTATAACTCTCTCATTCATGTACATTTCTCTCCAATCACACTTAAAACTCTCTCATTCATGTACCTTTCTCTCCAATCACACTTATAACTCTCTCATTCATGTACCTTTCTCTCCAATCACACTTATAACTCTCTCATTCATGTACATTTCTCTCCAATCACACTTAAAACTGTCCCGTCAATGCTATCCTATAATCAGATCAAAATTTTTCTGCGTGGACTCTATTTCGGTTCTGTGGAAGTAGTCTCCGCTGTATCATTTTAAAGGCGTAAGTTGACCTGAATAATCACCACGTGTAATCCGGACGGTCGACACCCATTCGGAAAATATATAGTCTGCAGATGATCTATATTATTGTTACTTATTTATTTTATAGGATGTTTTTCCTCTATATTATTGTTGAAGACATAAATGTTACTCGTATTTTATCGAAGAACGTCATAATTTCTAACAGTATCGTCTGGAAAGACGGTAGACTATAGTAAGTGTAATTATTTTATGATACATTATTACAATTGATATTTTGACGATTTATTTACAGTCGTACATAGAAAATAGTCATCGATTGTGTTCTCCAATAAAAATCCGATGATTGGCGCCTGTAGTTTTCTGACTCGGTCCCAAGGATACGTAGTGGATTTAGAAGACCCAATTCTTGCTGACGTCAGCAAACAAGAAGAATAGATTAAGACGTTAAGTTAGGACGTTGTGTATATAAAGAATGTATGTCTTTATATGAAGGGATATATGTCTTTTAAGAATAATGCCAATGAAGAATAAATGTATATAAAGAATATATGTCAATATATAAAGGAATATATGTACATATAGAATGAATGACTACAGAGAATGAATGTCTACAAAAATAAATGTCTATAGAGAAAAAAAATATAAAAAATAAATGTGTATGAAAATTGAATGTATATAAAGAATAAATATAATATTATTATAAATATTTTTGGTGCTTAAAAGTTGTCCTTATCCACTACGAGGGGATCTAAAGATACATGAAAAAGAAGGCCTCGTTAAAAAAAAGGGGACAGTGAAAGTACGGTCAATGTACTACAGTAGGTCGACTTCTCTGCTAACACAGGTAACAGTGTCGAGTGTCGACCCAGCGAATGGATGTCAATAATAGACATCCATGGATAAGAGACACTACACAGTCAGTCTGCTTACCCATGGATAAGAGACTTACACAGTCAGTCTGCTTACCCATGGATAAGAGACACTACACAGTCAGTCTGCGCACCCCTGGATAAGAGACCTACACAGTCAGTCTGCCTACCCATGGATAAGAGACCTACACAGTCAGTCTGCTTACCCATGGATAAGAGACCTACACAGTCAGTCTGCGCACCCCTGGATAAGAGACCTACACAGTCAGTCTGCGCACCCCTGGATAAGAGACCTACACAGTCAGTCTGCTTACCCATGGATAAGAGACCTACACACTCAGTCTGCTCACCCATGGATAAGAGACCTACACAGGTAGTCTGCTTACCCATGGATAAGAGACCTACACAATCAGTCTGCTTACCCATAGATAAGAGACCTACACAATCAGTCGGCTTACCCATGGATAAGAGACCTACACAATCAGTCTGCTTACCCATGGATAAGAGACCTACACACTCAGTCTGCTCACCCATGGATAAGAGACCTACACAGGTAGTCTGCTTACCCATGGATAAGAGACCTACACAATCAGTCTGCTTACCCATAGATAAGAGACCTACACAATCAGTCTGCTTACCCATAGATAAGAGACCTATACAGGTAGTCTGCTTACCCATGGATAAGAGACCTACACAGTCAGTCTGCTTACCAATGGATAAGAGACCTACACACTCAGTCTGCTCACCCATGGATAAGAGACCTACACACTCAGTCTGCTCACCCATGGATAAGAGACCTACACAGGTAGTCTGCTTACCCATGGATAAGAGACCTACACAATCAGTCTGCTTACCCATAGATAAGAGACCTACACACTCAGTCTGCTCACCCATGAATCTAGCAAGTTAATGAAAGATACAAATGAAAGCAGAAGAATATGAAAGACAAACTAAACAAAATCTCAACACCTAAATTAGAACAAAAAGAAGACAAGCCTAGAGATAGAATAGATAAATTTAAAAAGTTAAGTAATAATGAATGCATTCGTGTATCGATTAACTCGCTAATTTATTTCAAGTTGGTGAAAGAAAAAAAATGATTATAAATGTACGATTTATTTAACACTTTTACATTAAATTCTTCTTGCAAAACAAAAAAATACTAATTATTCATTGTGTTATTGTTATCGTTTTATATTTAATCTACAAAATTTAGAACCAATTCTGAAAGAAACACATCTAGGATCACTCACTATCCTTCCTGTCTGCAATCCGCTAAAAGATACATGTTCTTCATCTCGATTAACCAAATCTCCACCCACACAGATTCATCGAGCATTTAGCCCTAAAAGTCCAGTGTAACCAATCACCTTCAATCAATGCATGATCATTCATAAACACAAAGTGGCTCTCTTTTCACTTTCCCATGAAAACCAAAACAGCACTAAGAGTCCCCATAGCTATGAGAAAGCCTTCCTAGATGGCATCGGCCTCATCATCATCATCGGCTATACTTTAAGGCAGTATCAGTTAGATACCTCAACAGAACGGTAGAAATATCTTGTCATCACCAAATCATTTGACTGATATGGTCTAGATACAACAAGTTGGTTTGTATCGGAGAGTATCGAGCGTGGTACCGATATTCACGTCAAAAATTAGCATGCATATGACGAGGTCCTGATTCAATTATTCAAGGAATTTTAATCTGGGATGCGTCGCATGGGCTAGTTAGTATCGGAATAAATTACATTCATGGGATTGATGTGGCCTTCAAATGAGGGAAATACGGAGTGTTCTAGGTAAATTCCAATCCGGTAAGTTCCACCTCGGTAAATTTTAATCCGTTAAGTTCCACTACGGTAAATTCCACACTTGTAAATTTCCTCCCGGTAAGTTCTACCTCGGTAAATTTTAACCCGCTAAGTTCCACCACGGTAAATTTCATCTCGGTGAGTTCCGACCCGGTAAATTTCATTCAGATTAAATTCCATCACTGGTAAGTTCCACTTCAGGTACATACTAATAATTCTTAGTGTATTACAAACTTGAAGTGGAACTTCCAGAGGTGGAATTTACCGAGATGGTACTTACCGGGGCGGAATATTCAGAAGTGGAATTTAACGGGGTGGAACTCACCGGACACCACACACAGAGCTACCGTTAGTAATTTCAAAGAGTTTTAGTCATGCATTGAATAGTTCATTTATCTGTATTCACATTAAACTTTGAGGTGAATGCAATCAATTATGTAATTAGTGAATGATGTTAATTACCAAGAATGAATTAGTTAGTCGGTAGGTAGGTATAAATAGAGAACTTGATAGATATGCTTTAGAAATCTAACCTAATAATTATTAGAAGAATAAATAATAATGTGGATCAATTAAATCATATTGTAGATTAAAGATTAAAACAAAATAAAATGTCTATAGAAAATAATTCTGATTTACTATTAAAACTAATCTTTTATTTCATTTTTAAATTGGATAAATTATTTTTGTTTCTACTCCTACTACTCCAGTCACCTCTTCTTCTACTCCTACTACTTCAGTGACCTCTTCTTCTACTCCTACTACTCCACTAACCTCTTCTTCTACTCCTACTACTCCAGTAACCTCTTCTTCTACTCCTACTACTCCAGTAACCTCTTCTGCTACTCCTACTACTCCAGTAACCTCTTCTTCTACTCCTACTACTCCAGTAACCTCTTCTTCTACTCCTACTACTACAGTAACCTCTTTTTGTACTCCTACTACCCCTGTAACCTCTTCTTGTACTCCGACTACTCAAAAATCCTCTTCTTTTACTCCTACTACTCCAGAAACCTCTTCTTCTTCTCCTACTACTCCAGTAACCTCTTCTGCTACTCCTACTACTCCAGTAACCTCTTCTTCTACTCCTACTACTCCAGTAACCTCTTCTTCTACTCCTACTACTACAGTAACCTCTTTTTGTACTCCTACTACTCCTGTAACCTCTTCTTGTACTCCGACTACTCAAAAATCCTCTTCTTTTACTCCTACTACTCCAGAAACCTCTTCTTCTTCTCCTACTACTCCAGTAACCTCTTCTTCTGCTCCTACTACTCCAGTAACCTCTTCTTCTACTCCTACTACTCCTGTAACCTCTTCTTCTATTCCTACTACTCCAGTAACCTCTTCTTCTACTCCTACTACTCCAGTAACCTCTTCTTCTACTCCAGTAAGATTCCTAGGCGATAGCACAGCACGTTCCTGGAAGAGAAATGATATTGTGTTTTATTGAGGCAAAGAGCAAGATGAAACAGAGCATAAATAAGCCAAGTTTTTATGTGGCTGGTGACTTGCATGATGGCCGGGACATGAAAAGGAAGGACTGGAAGGCTTTTTCTCATTGGACATCTTGGCAATGTTTTATACTGCAGGTTAAAGGGAATGAGGTGAGCTATTAGTGGGTGTACGAGCGCTATTGCTAGCGGTCTTTAATCGGATAGAGCAGGTAAATGTACGTAGAATATCATGTGAAACAAAGTTCTGTATTGCTAATGATTGTACTAATTTGAACGCATTTTAGATAATTGATGGTAATTAGTCTGAAGGCTAAATAATGCAATAAAGGTGCAATGATGATATTTTGCTTCTAAAATTTGTGTTTTCTGAGTTATAAAATTCATTCTCCAAACATATTTTTATTTGATCAGGTGTACACCAACTATATTTTATAACACCCTAAGCAACACATAATTTGTGTACTAGGTTAACAAATAATGTTGGTTCTGTGTTTTTTTCGCAAAATGGACCAACATTGTGACAGCATGGGCTGTTATATTGAAATCATCTTGGCCCAAGATGTTGCCGATATGTTAATCAAGTTTCAACCATATAATGTTGATACACTATATGACAATTTAATGGGATGGATTCGTTACATTGAACCAATCTTCTCCCAAGGTAACATTTCATGAGAATTGAAAACCACATTATCCCCATGTAATTTCTAGGCTACTTTTCACTCTGCCATCTCTTACCCATGTTGGCACAATGTATCATGGTTGCATGTGAAGCTGAATGCAAACTACCCATTCAGAACACACCCAGTACACACCAAATACACACCAGTAAGTTTTATCATCTTCTAGCGTAGGTATTTTTCGATGTCATAGACAGGCTATTGAGTAGATGGTTTTCCGATATGGCTGACACCTGCGTCCAACCTTACTCGCTATTTTTCGAACCTTCGTCTCCCGGACAATATATTCTGCAAATCAGGAAATTAATTTAATGAAATAAACATCATCCTATTATAAATTTGTGACATGAGATGGTATTGGTGCTGCAAATATGAACTAAACTGATAATCGTATAAGCTATTTCATTTTATTAGTTTATTATTAATTAGTTTATTATCCAGTTTCGACATTAAATTTCTCGTAAGTTTAGACTCTCTTAAATGTACTCCACAAGATGCTACTAACCCTGTACATGATGGCCATTACCTCGCTAATGAAATAGCGCCCTATTATCCCTCATTGGCGTTATATACTAATTAATGAGATGGCCTGGTACAGTAACATCAATGCCATAATAATAAGAGGAAAAGGAAGCAAATATTTGCCCCGTCCTCAGATTGATCTATAGGCTTTCATGGAAACTTTGCTTTGAGTGGTCATGTGATATGTTGATATATTGGGCGTGAATCTATATTGTAATAGAAAATGTAACTTAAAATGCTATTAAGTTTATAGTATTTGAAGTATTACCAATATTCATTATTCATAGCTATAATTGGAAAATTTATTGCAAAATAAAGTACAATAAATAAAACTTCCAGAACTGTTTAGATAAGATTACGTACTTAAAACGTAATCTCACCAATCACGTACTTAAAATCAACTAACAGTATGAATGCCTTTTCAATATAATAAATAATAACGTACTTTTACATCCTGCAGGACGGTCAATATATTCCTATTAGTTTCCATTAGAATAATTCAAAGACATGATGTTTCTTCCTAGCACTGCAAGTACGTCCAAAAAGCAGACTCTTTCGCCGGTATCTTGCAGCAGGCATTCAATCTCACCCAGAAAATGCCCTGGAGTATTCCGCACCGATGTCATTGGTTGGTCTTTAGTATTCAGACAACAGCTCCAAAACTGCTGTTAGTTTGTTCGGCCACAGTTGGCAGAGGTCGTAATTCGAGTCCTGGGATTCAACTTATCTGGTCATTTGTAAGGACCAACCGATTGTTCGATATTAACGACTCAGAGAACAATTAGGATGAGATAAATATTGGTCAATAGGAGTCGCTTCCGTGTTCCGAAAGGAAAGAATGGAGGAGATACCTTTACATTATTATTTATATACTAATTAAAATTGATCTTGTTAATACTTATTATTATATATTGTTTTTGTATTAGAGATAAAAAATTTATGAGGAAATTATTCAACTATTTTGAAAATAATAGTAACTGATCTATCATACATATGAGAACAAAAAAGACTAAATCCTCTATTTTGCCACCATTTTTTCTTCTTAGGGTGAAACCATGGAGACTGAACTATTAGGTCAAGCGCTAGGAAACATCTATTTCCCTCTCTCTCTTCAACTAAACCAAAGGGAAATAAATGATAATGTTTTGGAGTCAGTAAACATACGTTCAGAAGACTCCTTAGGTAAATAAAACCACTTAAAGGAGAAAGACCTTGACGTAGAGAGGTAAATGAAGAGTGCGTATACATATGTCAGAGCTGTGACTTGAATTATGTTCCACCGCCTAGAAATAACTTATGGAACAGCCTTTGGATATATTACTCTACAGCACAAGAAAATAGTGAAAAGAGTTACATGAAATACTACAGTATAAGACTGTGATGTGAACTATAAATGAAGAATAAAGTGGTTCAGACAGTTATTTGATATTGATACCAAGTAGGGAAAATACTAAACAGCCACAGTTCTCGAAAAGTGGGCGTTATCATAGATCATGATCCAAACTAACCTTTAGTAATTTCAGAGTAACCTGTCACGATTTATCTTAACACCAACTTCCCGAGTACTGAGAGCTAAATGAGGTGCCTTGGTAGTGCGACATTAAGATAATATTCGTATTAGGATTCCTCAAACAGATCGTAAAAGGAAGATAATTATTGTATTTCCAAAATCAAAATAGAGAAAGAGTGCTTCGAATCTTCGAACAAGACGTTTTCTCAGTCTTGTAAGCGTGTGTTCTTTTCGATTCTGTGACATCATAGAACTAAACAAGAATTTTAAAACCCCTCAAAATTCGATTCTTAAATTCTGATCTCAAAAGATAGTTCGGTAAATATTTCTTTTGGATCAGTTACTAGGAACGAACACTGAAGCTACGGGAATGGGACTAGGAATGGAGGAGAATGAGTCATGATAAGGATTAGTGTGGAACTGGAGTGGAATGAAAAGGGATTTGGAATTGAGGAATATGGAGGAGAATGATATTATCATATAAGGAGTTATGACACTTGGAATTATTTGAGACTTGGAATTATTTGAGACTTGGAATTATTGAGGAAAACAGATGAGACTTTGATTAGATGCATCCAATAGCAACATTCAACGGACCATAGACGAATAAGAGAGATTATCACTTCATATTTGGTCCCCACAATAACTTTCCTTCCCGGAAGCGGCGCATATTCCTTCATTTTGCTGGACTTCAAGTTATGATGTCAGAGTCCCAAGTTTCGACACAGAGTCCTGCATGACTATCATGAACATTCAAGGAACCATTCAAGCACACACAAACAACCACATGGACTTGTTAATTTCAACGTAAGTTGTCGCCTTAACAAGTTGCTATTTATTCTGAAAAGATCCACGGCATTCTCAGAGAGGGGCAGAGTAATTTATGCCTAAGAAGTTTGTAGTTGTGTTTCTTTTATTGCAAAGCATTCACTCAGAGAGAAAGTTATTGTGAAACTAAAGAAAATTATATGGCTACAACATACACCCCTGTGGCCCCACCATAAATCCCTGTGGCTCAACCATAAATCCCTGTGGCTCAACCATAAACCCTGTGGCCCCACCATAAACCCCTGTGGCCCCACCATAAATCCCTGTAGCTCAACCATAAATCCCTGCGGCTCAACCATAAACCCCTGTGGCCCACCATAAACCCCTGTGGCCCCACCATAAATCCCTGTGGCTCAACCATAAACCCCTGTGGCCCACCATAAACCCCTGTGGCCCCACCATAAATCCCTGTGGCTCAACCATAAACCCCTGTGGCCCCACCATAAATCCCTGTGGCCCCACCATAAACCCCTGTGGCCCCACCATAAATCCCTGTGGCTCAACCATAAACTCCTGTGGCCCACCATAAACCCCTGTGGCCCCACCATAAATCCCTGTGGCTCAACCATAAACCCCTGTGGCCCCACCATAAATCCCTGTGGCCCCACCATAAATCCCTGTGGCCCCACCATAAACCCCTGTGGCCCCACCATAAACCCCTGTGGCCCCACCATAAGCCTCTGAGGCCCCACTATAAACCCCTGTGGCCCCACCATAAGCCTCTGAGGCCCCACTATAAACCCCTGTGGCCCCACCATAAGCCTCTGAGGCCCCACCATAAGCCTCTGAGGCCCCACTATAAACCCCTGTGGCTCCACCATAAACCCCTGTGGCCCCACCATAAGCCTCTGAGGCCCCACTATAAACCCCTGTGGCCCCACCATAAGCCTCGGAGGCACCACTATAAACCCCTGTGGCCCCACCAAAAACCCCTGTGGCTCAACCATAAACCCCTGTGGCTCCACCATAAACCCCTGTGGCCCCACCATAAATCCCTGTGGCTCAACCACAAACCCCTGTTGCTCAACCATAAACCCCTGTGGCTCCACCATAAACCCCTGTGGCTCAACCATAAACCCCTGTGGCTCCACCATAAACCCCTGTGGCCCCACCATAAATCCCTGTGGCTCAACCATAAACCCCTGTTGCCCCACAATACACCCCTGTGGCCCCACCATAATTAGCCTTCCACTATACGTAAATAAATATATGATTCTTCCCCATAATTATGTTCGTCACACCATAAACTAGATTATGTGCACTCGGTAGAGCACATACCTTCGCCTCCGCTTTGACCCATTCTCTCCCAAAATTTAATAAACTGGTAACTGGATAATAACCAATCGTCCCACCAAGTTTCATGCAATATGGTTAAATACTTTTTGAGTTATAAATAACCATGACCTTGACCTTTGACCGGGTCACTCCCAAAATTCTATCAGAAGGTCACTGGAGAGTGACCAATCGTTTCACTAAATTTAAGGCAATTTGGTTGAATACTTTTTCAGTTATGCGAATAACAAGATGATAAATAAATAAATAAATGCCGGGTATAATATAACCTTCCGCAAGTTTGCGAAAGTATTAACCTCAATAATACGTCATTTCTGCTTCTCGTGTCCTACAAGTGACGCACTTTACTGACCCACACGACGTAAATTAATGCGCCAGATGACGCTTTTACTGCGTCAGATGATGCTTTTACTGCGCCAGATGACGCTTTTACTGCGTCAGATGACGGTTTTACTGCACCAGATGACGCTTTTACTGCACCAGATGACGCTTTTACTGGGCCAGATGACACTTTTACTGCGCCAGATGACGCTTTTACTGCGCCAGATGACGCTTTTACTGCGCCAGATGACATAAAGTTTTGCAGACGTTTTAGCTCCTCTGCACAATAATCTCATTTCCTGTTTAATTCTAACATTTGAACAATAAATTAAAACCATGAATTATTCTGAGGAAGTATAAAAACATTTATCATCTATTCTCTTTAAAGGAGAACATCTACGACTAGCCGGAGATAAAGTTATGGTGGGGCCATAGAAGATTGAGAGAGAGTGAGTTGTAGTGGGGCCATAGAAGATAGAGAGATAAAGTTATGGTGGGGCCATTTAAAATTGAGAGATAAAGTTATGGTGGGGCCATAGAAGATTGAGAGAGAAAGTTATGGTGGGGCCATAGAAGATTGAGAGAGAAAGTTATGGTGGGCAGTAGAAGATTGAGAGAGAAAGTTATGGTGGGCAGTAGAAGATTGAGAGAGAAAGTTATGGACACATTTACACTGCACATACACTGCACATACAATGCACATACAATGCACATACAATGCACATACAATGCACATACAATGCACATACAATGCACATACACTGCACATACACTGCATTTACAATGCACATACAATGCATTTACACTGCACATACAATGCACATACAATGCATTTACACTTCACATACACTGCACATACACTGCACATACACTGCACATACACTGCACATACACTGCACATACAATGCACATACACTGCATTTACAATGCACATTGTCTACCCCTCTGCTCCAGTGACTTAATTAGTAACATAAGTACGGAGGAAAAATATTTTATTAATGAAATCAGACGCCATTGAATGTAATTATCACAATATACAGGAAATATTACACAGGAGGTAAATCAGCTCTGTAAATGCTCAGTGTTGTTGTTGTTGTTGTGGTTGCGGTAAATAGGATATGCTTTATGGGGTAAGTTACGAGTTATCGAGCAGTTCCACATTTTAGCACATGTAGAAAAAAATATATAATAAAATAAAATCTTCTAGTAATCTATCTAAGATTTTATTTCCGATTGTTTTTTATACTAAAAAAATTATCTAACAACAATAGAGATTTATTAAAAATAAGGAAAACTTAAAGTTTAGGGATCATAATCGGATATTACTTACACAAAACTGAAAAAAAAAAATTTAGAACGTTTTTTGTTCAATTCAAATAGAACTAAAACAACAAAATAAAAAATAAAAAACATCTAACAAAACCAATTTCACGAGATGCAAGTGTTGGAAAAGTAAAAAGAAGTCAAATCGACGACCGTTTGGTAGTTCCAGTGGTGATAGATAATATTAGTTATCTTCATTAAATAATAATATACAAAAATGAACATTGTTTATTTAATAGGTATTTTTATAACATAAAAAAATAAGTATTTTTATAACATAAAAAAAATCATATAATGAATCAGGATCTATAGTTTTTGTGTAAAGGCCTTAATTACGTATCTTCGATTATAAGATTTCAGACTGGGTAAAAGTATTGTCCTTTTTCTTGTATCCCGAGAAGCCATTTTTTGGTTCAGTTTCGAGTGATGGATGTGTATTTAACATTTAAATGTCGAGCGATTGCACAATGCAAGATGGCTGTCGAAAATGTCACCGAAAACGTCGAGATGAAAAAATGGTGGAGTAAAATAAAATAAGCGATTGAACTGAAGAGAAACAAACGGTAGAAAAAAAGAAACAGAAATAGAAAAAATGAAGAATATTTAAAAATAAAATTTCAGATGAGATTGCAAAATTGCCTTTTTTCTTTAATAGGTTTAATAACTCAATTTTTAACATAAAAATGACATTCCAAGATATTTTAACTGATTAAGAGGAATTCCCACTGCTGGAACGAGAAATAAAACTGACAGTTACGAGTGATTCCAAGTATTTGGAACTCTTCTATGACTGGAATTGGGAGAAACGAGTCATCTATTCCTAAAACCACTTATGCAGACTCTTTATTTTACTACGTACAGGCAGTTTTACTACGTACAAACGGTTTTACTACGTACAAACGGTTTTACTACGTACAAGCAGTTTTACTACGTACAAGCAGTTTTACTACGTACAAGCAGTTTTACTACGTATAAGCAGTTTTACTACGTACAAGCAGTTTTACTACGTACAAGCAGTTTTACTACGTACAAGCAGTTTTACTACGCACAAGCAGTTTTACTACGCCCAAGCAGTTTTACTACGCACAAGCAGTTTTACTACGCACAAGCAGTTTTACAACGTGCAAGCAGTTTTACTACGTACAAGCAGTTTTACTACGCACAAGCAGTTTTACTACGCACAAGCAGTTTTACTACGCACAAGCAGTTTTACAACGTGCAAGCAGTTTTACTACGTGCAAGGTTTTGGGGGTTTATAGGAGAACAAAGTGGGTCGATTCTTAGAATATAAAATAATTATATAATTTCTCTGTATTTATTCATTAAAGAGAATATACCTTCAATAAAATCATAGGAACCATTAAATATTATTTAATAATAGAGAACCCTCATACCATCATTAATACAACTAATGATAATACTTTTAACGTACATCTGAGAGTATAAATGTTGAAATCTGTTTGAAACCAATTAACGAATTATCGGACAGTTCTACTTTATCAATCATATTGGAAAATATATATACATATAATTCGTCATTCTAACTGTTTATTTTAAATGGATATTGATGTTCTATATAATTCTTCTTACATGAGCGAAAAAGTAAAATGATTCTTGATAATTGTAATGGGAGGAAAGTTGATTTCAATAATAATAATTATCAAATAACAAATAACAAAATAAAATATTTCACTCATTGATTTAATTTTTTCGGAAGAGAAAAACATTGGTAGGAAATTGTAGGTATTATAAGTAACACACTTGAGTGCATTAAATTGAGCAGCAGTTATTAGTAACACACTTGAGTGCATTAAATTGAGCAGCAGTTATTAGTAACACACTTGAGTGCATTAAATTGAACAGCAGTTATTAGTAACACACTTGAGTGCATTAAATTGAACAGCAGTTATTAGTAACACACTTGAGTGCATTAAATTGAACAGCAGTTATTAGTAACACACTTGAGTGCATTGAATTGAGCAGCAGTTATTAGTAACACACTTGAGTGCATTAAATTGAGCAACAGTTATTAGTAACACACTTGAGTGCATTGAATTGAGCAACAGTTATTAGTAACACACTTGAGTGCATTAAATTGAGCAGCAGTTATTAGTAACACACTTGAGTGCATTAAATTGAGCAACAGTTATTAGTAACACACTTGAGTGCATTAAATTGAGCAACAGTTATTAGTAACACACTTGAGTGCATTGAATTGAGCAACAGTTATTAGTAACACACTTGAGTGCATTAAATTGAGCAGCAGTTATTAGTAACACACTAAAGTGCATTAAATTGAACAGCAGTTATTAGTAACACACTAAAGTGCATTAAATTGAGCAGCAGTTATTAGTAACACACTTGAGTGCATTAAATTGAACAGCAGTTATTAGTAACACACTAAAGTGCATTAAATTGAGCAGCAGTTATTAGTAACACACTTGAGTGCATTAAATTGAGCAACAGTTATTAGTAACACACTTGAGTGCATTGAATTGAGCAGCAGTTATTAGTAACACACTTGAGTGCATTAAATTGAACAGCAGTTATTAGTAACACACTAAAGTGCATTAAATTGAGCAGCAGTTATTAGTAACACACTTGAGTGCATTAAATTGAGCAACAGTTATTAGTAACACACTAAAGTGCATTAAATTGAGCAGCAGTTATTAGTAACACACTTGAGTGCATTGAATTGAGCAGCAGTTATTAGTAACACACTAAAGTGCATTAAATTGAGCAGCAGTTATTAGTAACACACTTGAGTGCATTAAATTGAGCAACAGTTATTAGTAACACACTTGAGTGCATTAAATTGAACAGCAGTTATTAGTAACACACTAAAGTGCATTAAATTGAGCAGCAGTTATTAGTAACACACTTGAGTGCATTGAATTGAGCAGCAGTTATTAGTAACACACTAAAGTGCATTAAATTGAGCAGCAGTTATTAGTAACACACTTGAGTGCATTGAATTGAGCAACAGTTATTAGTAACACACTTGAGTGCATTAAATTGAACAGCAGTTATTAGTAACACACTTGAGTGCATTAAATTGAACAGCAAGCATGCATAAGTAACACACTAAAGTGCGTTAAAAAGTTAAATACCTCCCCTTCTCACATTGTGGCATTGCTGTTGCCTGTATCTACTCTTCAGTTTATAATATTAATTATATTAAAGTGGATAGATGGGAGAGACACTTGGATACATGAGCCAGACCATTTACTGGTTCAATATCCACCATTATCCAATACATTGTACCTTTATCCAATACATTGTACCATTATCCAATACATTGTACCATTATTCAATACATTGTACCATTATCCAATACATTGTACCATTATCCAATACATTGTACCATTATCCAATACATTGTACCATTATCCAATACATTGTACCATTATCCAATACATTGTACCATTATCCAATACATTGTACCATTATCCAATACATTGTACCATTATCCAATACATTGTACCATTATCCAATACATTGTACCTTTATCCAATATATTGTACCATTATCCAGTACATTGTACCTTTATCCAAAATATTGTACCATTATCCAATACATTGTACCATTATCCAATACATTGTACCATTATCCAATACATTGTACCATTATCCAATACATTGTACCTTTATCCAATATATTGTACCATTATCCAATACATTGTACCATTATCCAATACATTGTACCATTATCCAATACATTGTACCATTATCCAATACATTGTACCATTATCCAATACATTGTACCATTATTCAATACATTGTACCTTTATCCAATACATTGTACCATTATCCAATACATTGTACCATTATCCAATACATTGTACCATTATCCAATACATTGTACCATTATCCAATACATTGTACCATTATCCAATACATTGTACCATTATCCAATACATTGTACCATTATCCAATACATTGTACCTTTATCCAATATATTGTACCATTATCCAGTACATTGTACCTTTATCCAAAATATTGTACCATTATCCAATACATTGTACCATTATCCAATACATTGTACCATTATCCAATACATTGTACCATTATCCAATACATTGTACCTTTATCCAATATATTGTACCATTATCCAATACATTGTACCATTATCCAATACATTGTACCATTATCCAATACATTGTACCATTATCCAATACATTGTACCATTATCCAATACATTGTACCATTATTCAATACATTGTACCATTATCCAATACATTGTACCATTATCCAATACATTGTACCATTATCCAATACATTGTACCATTATCCAATACATTGTACCATTATCCAATACATTGTACCATTATCCAATACATTGTACCATTATCCAATATATTGTACCATTATCCAATACATTGTACCATTATCCAATATATTGTACCATTATCCAATACATTGTACCTTTATCCAATATATTGTACCATTATCCAGTACATTGTACCTTTATCCAATATATTGTACCATTATCCAGTACATTGTACCTTTATCCAAAATATTGTACCATTATCCAATACATTGTACCATTATCCAATACATTGTACCATTATCCAATACATTGTACCTTTATCCAATATATTGTACCATTATCCAGTACATTGTACCTTTATCCAAAATATTGTACCATTATCCAATACATTGTACCATTATCCAATACATTGTACCTTTATCCAATACATTGTACCATTATCCAATACATTGTACCATTATCCAATACATTGTACCATTATCCAATACATTGTACCATTATCCAATACATTGTACCATTATCCAATACATTGTACCATTATCCAATACATTGTACCATTATCCAATACATTGTACCTTTATCCAATATATTGTACCATTATCCAGTACATTGTACCTTTATCCAAAATATTGTACCATTATCCAATACATTGTACCATTATCCAATACATTGTACCATTATCCAATACATTGTACCATTATCCAATACATTGTACCTTTATCCAATATATTGTACCATTATCCAATACATTGTACCATTATCCAATACATTGTACCATTATCCAATACATTGTACCATTATCCAATACATTGTACCATTATCCAATACATTGTACCATTATTCAATACATTGTACCATTATCCAATACATTGTACCATTATCCAATACATTGTACCATTATCCAATACATTGTACCATTATCCAATACATTGTACCATTATCCAATACATTGTACCATTATCCAATACATTGTACCATTATCCAATATATTGTACCATTATCCAATACATTGTACCATTATCCAATATATTGTACCATTATCCAATACATTGTACCTTTATCCAATATATTGTACCATTATCCAGTACATTGTACCTTTATCCAATATATTGTACCATTATCCAGTACATTGTACCTTTATCCAAAATATTGTACCATTATCCAATACATTGTACCATTATCCAATACATTGTACCATTATCCAATACATTGTACCATTATCCAATACATTGTACCTTTATCCAATATATTGTACCATTATCTAATACATTGTACCATTATCCAATACATTGTACCATTATCCAATACATTGTACCATTATCCAATACATTGTACCATTATCCAATACATTGTACCATTATCCAATACATTGTACCATTATCCAATACATTGTACCATTATCCAATACATTATCCATTTATGAAGAACTTAACCATTTATTTAATATTATTTACATTCATCTTTACTGTAGTAAAATTTAATTATTTTTTCCATGTTTGGGTCAAATTAAACAAAAACAACATTTAAGTGAATTGCTATCTCGTTAATTAATTTTTTTTATAAAATTATTATATATGAAATTCATATACTTTTAAGGATGTATATATAAAATAGAATAATATATTTATTAATTATATTTATTAATATATATTAGAAATATTAATGTATATTACAATAAAATCAATATTATGGAAAATAAAAGAAGATATAGTTATGGTGGAGAGATAGAAGATTGAGTGAGATTTTTCAACTTTAATCCCACTGTAACAATCCCTCAGTTGTATACGCTCATGGGTGCAGAAAAGCTACTCTAAGCATCACTATCAGCAACATAACCATTAATCTAAGGTCCAAGATGGTACCTACTTAATTATTCGCAATCAATTAGCACATCAAACATTTCGATATTAAATATATTACCCTGACGGAAAGCGTTGTAACGGCACTTGGAATTTTAAGGTATGTTCCGAGTTATAGGACTCTACTACATATTCGTACATATAAGAAAATCGCATTTAGTGATTAATATTATTTTAACATATATTTATATCATCATGGAATTAAATGAAAGATACAGTAAAAATGTTATATATTTATTTTGCTTATATAATCGAAAATGTGGAACTGTTCGATAACTCGGAACATACCCAAAAGCTCCCTTCCAAGCAATTATTTTTTTATTGCTTCAATTAATGTATTTGATGTTCCCATCATTTTGCTGCAAACCCCATGAATTTTGGTAGTGTATACTTCTTTCAATGCTTACAATCGATAGAAAGCAATATCCGATTTACTTCCTAGTTGCTAATTTTCAGTCAAAAGAAAAAGATTGCACTCCCTCTGTATTGAATGTCAGTAGCTATAATTGATTCAATAGAAATTATTCCGTTAAAAGTATGAATTCATTTAGTAGGGGTTTAACGTCTGTTTGGAACTAAAGGCCATATAACAAATGTCAAAAGGAAATGAAATACAAGGGACTGGAAGAAGCAGTCAGAAATGAAAGTGGCTTAATGTACAAAGTCACCTACCACCGTCGGTGACAATGCTCATGGTTGCAGAAAATCTACTCCTCTTTACAAGAAATGTGACGAAAAGGGTCACATGGTTGCTTCGCTCAAGTATACACAGAGAAAAAAGTTTACTCATATCACATGGGTCATCAATTTATGCTTTGAATCTATTTATTACGTGAGTTAGTTGGACTTTATTCATGTTTTCATGTGTGTTGAAACAACTATGACATGGTGTGTCATCAAACATTTGTTAATTCAATTCTTTTTATAGATTGAATCAACTTACTATGAGAGTTAAAAGTTAATTTTTTGAGAATTTTAAAGTATGTTAAAACAACTATGACAGAGTGTATTGTAGTAACTCACAAAGACTGTTAATCCAATGTATCTGGTGTATAAATTAACTTACTATGCGAGTTGGTGCAACATTTTTAAGTTTAGGAGTGAGTCAAAACGACTGTTTTGTTTTAACCCACGTCAATTTAACTACTTTTAAGTAGTACCTGCAACTCACCACGTAGGTAGGCGCACAAATAACCCATTCATATGAGTCAAAACAGATCAAATTTGATTTGATTCAACTAATCCTTTCTCTGTGTGTAGAAGAGGAAAATGAAGAGGTGAAAGTAACACGAAAACACGAAATAAAATACCTCGTAGTTGAAGAGCATAACTCTAGCGCTATCCCCTAAAACTGCAAGTAGCGCTAAAAAATAAATGAACATGTTAGAAATGAAATATGTAACAATTTATAATACAAATTACAACAGTTCCTTTCTCTTCCAATCATCACACAAAATATTATACAGAATTTGTTATGCTGTAAATGCTGTAAATACTGCATAACACTGTAAATGCTGTAAATACTGCATAACACTGTAAATGCTGTAAATACTGCATAACACTGTAAATGCTGTAAATACTACATAATACTGTAAATGCAGTAAATACTGCATAATAATGTAAATGCTGTAAATACCCTAGCAACAAAGCGGGTAATACTATGAAGGTAGTACAGAGGTTTGATGTGAATTTAATGAACTAGAATTAAAAGGAAATATAACTAACAAGGGGAGGTGTTAAATTAGGAGATGTAAGGGTGGAGTGAAGTGCATAGTGCATATTGTGATGTGCACCATACAGTGCATATGTTATGTGAATCATACAGTGGACAGAACAGTGCACAATAAAGTGCACAGTGCATCATAAAGTGCACAGTGCATAGTGTGTTGTTCACAGTGTGTTGTTCACAGTGTGTTGTTCACAGTGTTCTGTTCACAGTGTGTTGTTCACAGTGTGTTGTTCACAGTGTGTTGTTCACAGTGTGTTGTTCACAGTGTGTTGTTCACAGTGTTCTGTTCACAGTGTGTTGTTCACAGTGTGTTGTTCACAGTGTGTTGTTCACAGTGTGTTCACCTTTGTTTTTACCGTATAAAGGTGATGGATCGTTACAGCAATCTCCACAGTCACTAGACCTGCTTACGCTTTGCGGCCCACCTCTCTTTACCTCTCGCTACACAGGTAGCGATGTAACACCATGGTAACAATAGTTACATTATTGTTACACCAAGGTAACAATAATGTAACTATTGTTACACTATGGAAACAATAATGTAACTATTGTTACACTATGGTAACAATAGTGTAACTATTGTTACACTATGATAACAATAATGTAACTATTGTTACACTATGATAACAATAATGTAACTATTGTTACACTATGGTAACAATAATGTAACTATTGTTACACTATGGTTACAATAATGTAACTATTGTTACACCATGGTAACAATAATGTAACTATTGTTACACCATGGTAACAATAGTGTAAAAATTGAGTAACAATGCATTATAACAATAATAGTGTACTTTCCCGTTAAAGATAACGGGTCATCATCAGTACCAATTTATTACCCGTTATTAGGTTACTTTTAATGAATTCAATTGAAATTAAATTTTCTTTACAGTCTATTTAATTTTATAGATAAAAACATTTAAAAATTGAATAAAAACAGGGGAATTTAAATATCAAGTCAATATATTCCCGTGCGTATCACAGTTACATTCTTCATGTTTAATACCCGTAGTGTAAAAGCGGACACCAAATAAATAAATAAATACACTACGTGTATTATTAGAATAGATGGTAACAATGATTATGTTACACCATGTTAAAAAAGGGGTTACAAGTTACAACATTGTAACAATAATGTAACAATATTATTCGCTATATTGTAACACGCTCGTTACTATAATATTGTTACTATTGTTACAATATTTTTACTGTAATATTGTAACTACAATACTGTCCCAATATTGTAACTACAATACTGTCCCAATATTGTAACTACAATACTGTCCCAATATTGTAACTACAATACTGTCCCAATATTGTAACTACAATACTGTCCCAATATTGTAACTACAATACTGTCCCAATATTGTAACTACAATACTGTCCCAATATTGTAACTACAATACTGTCCCAATATTGTAACTACAATACTGTCCCAATATTGTAACTACAATACTGTCCCAATATTGTAACTACAATACTGTCCCAATATTGTAACTACAATACTGTCCCAATATTGTAACTACAATACTGTCCCAATATTGTAACTACAATACTGTCCCAATATTGTAACTACAATACTGTCCCAATATTGTAACTACAATACTGTCCCAATATTGTAACTACAATACTGTCCCAATATTGTAACTACAATACTGTCCCAATATTGTAACTACAATACTGTCCCAATATTGTAACTACAATACTGTCCCAATATTGTAACTACAATACTGTCCCAATATTGTAACTTCAATACTGTCCCAATATTGTAACTACAATACTGTCCCAATATTGTAACTACAATACTGTCCCAATATTGTAACTACAATACTGTCCCAATATTGTAACTACAATACTGTCCCAATATTGTAACTACAATACTGTCCCAATATTGTAACTACAATACTGTCCCAATATTGTAACTACAATACTGTCCCAATATTGTAACTACAATACTGTCCCAATATTGTAACTACAATACTGTCCCAATATTGTAACTACAATACTGTTCCAATATTGTAACTACAATACTGTCCCAATATTGTAACTACAATACTGTCCTAATATTGTAACTACAATACTGTCCCAATATTGTAACTACAATACTGTCCTAATATTGTAACTACAATACTGTCCCAATATTGTAACTACAATACTGTCCTAATGTTGTAACTACAATACTGTCCCAATATTGTAACTACAATACTGTCCTAATGTTGTAGTTACAATACTGTCCCAATATTGTAACTACAATACTGTCCTAATATTGTAACTACAATACTGTCCCAATATTGTAACTACAATACTGTCCCAATATTGTAACTACAATACTGTCCCAATATTGTAACTACAATACTGTCCCAATATTGTAACTACAATACTGTCCCAATATTGTAACTACAATACTGTCCCAATATTGTAACTACAATACTGTCCCAATATTGTAACTACAATACTGTCCCAATATTGTAACTACAATACTGTCCCAATATTGTAACTACAATACTGTCCCAATATTGTAACTACAATACTGTCCTAATATTGTAACTACAATACTGTCCCAATATTGTAACTACAATACTGTCCCAATATTGTAACTACAATACTGTCCCAATATTGTAACTACAATACTGTCCCAATATTGTAACTACAATACTGTCCCAATATTGTAACTACAATACTGTCCCAATATTGTAACTACAATACTGTCCTAATATTGTAACTACAATACTGTCCCAATATTGTAACAGTGTTACCAGTAAAAGCAATGTTCTTACTGTAACATTCGTAATTACCTGTTATAATCATAGTACAGTTTCACTACAAATATAATTGTTAAAAAAGTACCCAATGGGAAATTCTGGTGGAATCATAGGAGATTATGTAGGGCATAATTAGGGTTGTGACAATATGCGTTTAAAATCATAGATCCTGAAAATATTATAGACGGATTGAATTAAAGAGTATTGAATCGTTCTACACCAGCGGTATATAGTATTCGATACCATTTCATTTTGTTTCGTCTATGATATTCTTTAGATCTATGATTTTAAATACATATGGTCACAACCTATAGTCATAATCAATGGCAACTACTCCTAGCTAGACTTTGAGAAAAGATAATTGTGTTACCAATATATTATGCGCGTATAGGGGTAAATTACGAATTATCGGTCAGTTTCACATCTTCGGTCATATAAGAAAATACAATATTATACTATTGTTATTTTATTTCTATTTTAATTGGTATCCATGATACCTGCAGGTACCAATTAAAAAAAACAATTATTATATCCTTTTTTTTATATGACCGAAGATGTGAAACTGACCGATAATTCGTAATTTACCCTCAAACACTACTGATTTAGGACTTTAATTAATTATTAATCTACACTATAATAAGTTCAAAATCTTTGATAATTAAGAAAACATAATAATTTGTGCGGGTTGAAAGTAGGTATCATCTTTAATCTTTTAAGAGTAGAAAATAATTTTGCTAAATCAGTACATATGTAATGATATTACGTCATTTTAATATAATCCTAATCCAATAGAATTAATTAAATTTCCAATGGATGAACAACATGTATATACAGTACAATTAGAGCTGTTCAACTTTTTTATGGAACACATACACTAATTACAGAGACTTGGAGGGGGGGGGGGTACTCACAGATATATCTAAATACAATAAAAACAAAGAACAAATTAGAAGATAATAGTTCAGTACATATAATATTTAGTATTTGTTGAAAACAATGAATGAATTTAATGATAAAGATGCTATTTTTTTTAAAGAATATCTTTTAGAACTGTCAACGTATTTCAGTTATCATTAAATACATTATACCAATTTACTCTAAAATTATATAATGACATGTTGTAAATGAACAGATTTCAGTTAATATCAAATACATTTAATTTAATATTAATATTAAATACAATTTTTTGTAAAAAAAATTAACTAGTGGAACGTGTTAAAGAATTCAAACTGAATGCTTAATTAATTTTATTATTCTTAACTTATGGAAATTTTTAAACGTTCGTCAAAGACTGTTCCTCTTTTTTTCTGAAAGGTTAAACGTACGTTAACTTTAAACAAAAACGATTAAAATAAAGTTCATAACAGTTATAAGATAAAGTATCCTGAACTTAGCCTCTACTCACCTTGAACTGAAATGCTAAGTGTGTTGAATTTATAGTTAAACATCACATCATTCAACAAAACCTATCCTGAGAACGAAACCAGAACGAATGAATTAGTTACTATACAGGGTGTTTCATTTCAGTCCTGCCAAAATTCGACAGCTTGCATAAGATCCCAAAATAAAAACTTTTTCACGGATAACGAAATGTCGAAAAAAGCTCAGTTATCGAATTATTGATGCCATGGTTCTAGGGTAATAATAGACATTAATGGGGTATTTTTCATAAAACAAACATTCCTTCACGAAAACCTAAATACTAATTCCCTATGTATAATGTCAAAAATTACCCCATAATCAGGGTATAAATATTTTTAAAACAAATTTTTTCTGAATATTTTGATATTCTTCAAAAGTTTATAAATTGGGTTTTAACGCAAGATGTCCAATTTTTTTCGAAAGTTGACAAACTGTCATATAATTTATGTATACACAATCATAAAATTCATTTACAACCACTCCAATAAGTGTCACAATATCACATTTCGTTAGGGTGAATTGCTAGTTATCGGAATGTTCCACGTTTTCGATCACGTAAGAAAAAACCATAAATAAATTATTATTCAACTTTTATTTTGGAATTAGGGACACACACAGTTATCATAGATAATAATTAAAATAATTATTATCATACAAATATTTAGTTACGTGATCGAAATCATCAATAAACCTAAACTTACCTGAGTTCTGTTATTACCAAAAATATATCAACTTACGAGGTATGCTACGTCTTGATACGAGTTTTAGACTCTTCTGCGCATAAACAAATACGCACATACGAACGCACTTCTGGGACCCTGCAATATTAGATTGCATACTCTATATACAAAACAGCGGTTAAAATACTTTTTTATGGAAGCAGTACACTGCAAAACCAAGCATAGCACAATGTTATATACAAATGACTATTCAACCCGCTGCATAGTATATAGACTATGTAATCTAATATTGCAGGTTCAAATAAGTGCGTTCGTGTCTGCATATTTCAAAACAAAACTGTACTTCTTTTTGATTTGAACCTGCGCAATACTCTACCTTGTGGTTAATATACCTTGGTTGTTACCAGCCATAGAGTATAACCTAGTCAACTCTAAACCTTTCCTAGTTCTGTTACATTACCAGCCATAGACAATAATCTGGTAAAATAACCTACCCTAGTTCTGTTTTTATTAGCAATAGACAATAGTCTAGTAAAATAACCTACCCTAGTTCTGTTGTTACTAGCCATAGACAATAACCTAGCAAAATAACCTACCCTAGTTCTGTTGTTACCAGCCATAGACAATAGTCTAGCAAAATAACCTACCCTATTTCAGTTCTTACAAGCCATAGACAATAACCTAGCAAAATAACCTACCCTAGTTCTGTTGTTACCAGCCATAGACAATAATCTAGCAAAATAACCTACCCTAGTTCTGTTGTTACCAGCCATGGACAATAACCTAGCAAAATAACCTACCCTAGTTCTGTTGTTACCAGCCATGGACAATAACCTAGCAAAATAACCTACCCTAGTTCTGTTGTTACCAGCCATAGACAATAATCTAGTGAAATAACCTACCCTAGTTCTGTTGTTACCAGCCATAGACAATAATCTAGTCGAATAATCCATCATTGAATCCTCAAGCAATCCGATTATGAATATCCATTCTAGCTTTGAAGAACTACTTGTCGTCTAATTGGTCTGGCGGATTACACAGACGAGAACGTCAAAATACTTGATTGCAGACATGTTCAGAAAAGAGAAATCGCAGACATTTCTCATCAATCGAATATCATTCTAAGACGTTCTAGTTTCACCATCTTCCCATAAATTGAATTTATTATTGATTATTCAGGATCATTTAGGATAAACTCCTAGTTATTGGACGGTTTTACACATTCGATCGTATGATAAAACTTAATAATAGTTATAATTCAACTCGTTATGTGAATTGGTATTCATAATACTTCCTGGTATTCATGATACCACTAGGTATCGATGATACCCTCCTGGCATCCATGATACCTCCTAGTATCATGGATACCAATTACAATAACGAGTAATTGTACATATGGCTGTTTTCATATGAATGAATACATGAATTTTTCCGATTACTCGGAACTTACCCTGACAACATCTCAACGGTCAAATAAAGAACAGCAAATATCCCCAGAGATCTTTGATGACAGAATAAAAGTTTGACCCACTTAATCTCACCATTGCTTTTGGTGACACATTCTGTGCATATTTGTTCCCAACCGTAAAAACTGGCACTTCATTCTTCTTGGCCTCTCAGTTTTTTGTTTCAGCTATCTTGCTGCCACAACATTCTAGGCTTTTTAAGTGTTTTCTCCTCTCTAATTACGAGTGAGAAAATCTTTGTGGAGCTGCGATTCAGTTTCCCGGAAAGAATCTTCGAGCAACAAAGATTTTCACCTCATGTTTTCTGGAAAATACAAATTAGAAATTCAGTAGCCAGAATGCCTTTTCTTTTCACATTACAAGCTAGATATTAAAATTTTGAAAGCTAATTAGTAATTACTGTTGTAATAAATGAATAGAAGAAATGAATAAGTTGGAGCTAGCAAGAAATCAGCCTTCACGTTTTTGTCTTCAAATCTTTCATCATGTTTAATTATAATACCTATTGTTCTTAGAGAATAACAATTGAGTGCTATGTGTTGAAAATTTGTGCTTAATTCCCGTAAGCCCATGTAGAAAAAGGACATCAAAATGACATCAATGGCCCAACAGCCGTGACGTTGATTGATTGTACCTCGAGGACACTTTTCTCCGGGCGTAATAGACCATAAAGAAACACTGAAAATTTCCTCGATACTTTTCTCTTCGAGAATCAATTTATGCAAGATCATTGCATGCTTGTACATATAATCGAAACTTATTTCGAACTTGGTTTTTGTGACGGTTAATAAAACGTGAATACATGTCATGTATAAGTGGATTTATTTCAAAATTGTCGAACTATTCCGCAATTTAATCATATAATATATGATTATATTATTGAATATTTTCCTAAATGATTGAAATTTTGGAAACCTCCGATTAAATACATGAATCTCAAGAACATTTTAACCATCAAGAAAGTTTCGTTTGGTAAAGCATATGCTTGAGTCAGGTACATTTTATCCGTGGCATGCACCTTTGGCGGCGGCTTTGATTTATACCTTCAATTTTCTCGATAGGTGCCTGCCCCTTCAGAGAGAACTTTCTCATGAAGAGTTATGGACCGCTTTGAGGAATGGAGAAAAGGACCAAAAAAGAAAAAGAGTGCAATGAAACGTACAGAAAGGGAATGAAGGAGATGAAATGAATTGGAAATTACAGAAAGAAAAAAAAGGAGATGAATGGAAAATAATCATAAACGGTTAATGCAAACTTTTGTGCATTATAAGTCTGTTATAAGGAAAAAGATGTTTTTTGATGAATTAAAAAACATATTCATGAAGTCCTTACATAATTTCCCTTATTTAGTAAACTTTTGGGCAAAATTAATATCAATTAATATAAAACCTAAAGAGTGGAACAAAAGAACTAAACGATGAGTCAGATATTTGGAACCGTATGATGAGGAAGCAGATAAAAAGTAATCCTATAAAGACGGTATTTGTTATGCAGATATAGGAATAAAAAAGCCTTTCTACTACCAGTTGAAAGAGAAGGAATAAAATATAAACTACTATATATTGTAGAGCAGAAATGTTAAGCAGAGCTATGTATATGAAATAACTCTATGGTGTTCATAATATTAGTAGGAGGTATCTGAATATTGATATTGACTAGTTTTTCTAAATTGTTGAATTTTAGAATTAGGCCTTTATGCCATAAGAAATGATCATGCCATCTTTACGTCCTGTTTCGAATGATGCATTTTGCGAGATTATTTTGAAATATTTCCCTTTAACGACCTGTTAAACGAGTGTATATATACGTTTGCATTCATTAGAAGTTGGAACCAACGTGTACGCTTGCACATGTCAAAAAAAGTGGTGATTTTTTTCCTCAAAAAATTTAAATTATATAAATATTTTTTAATATGCTTCTTTTTCCTATATATTTGAAGAGTATTTTTTTCACGTTTAAATTAATGGAGAATATACAGGGTTAGGAAACTATAAATCAATTAGGTGATGCCCCTTCACTTCTACTTTCAATGAAATACTTTTTAGCGATAGATACATTTATCAAGATTTGAAATTCTCTTCTTTTATAATAAAAGTCATGAATAGCAAAATAATTCGTCCCTGCAGGAATATAAAAATAATATTCCACTAAGGATGAACTCTTACAGTAAAGAACATTCATACAATATCTATTTACAGTTAATACAAATAATATTCCACTAAGGATGAACTCTTACGGTGAAGAACATTCATACAATATCTATTTACAGTCAATACAAATAATATTCCACTAAGGATGAACTCTTACGGTGAAGAACATTCATACAATATCTATTTACAGTCAATACAAATAATATTCCACTATGGATGAACTCTTACGGTAAAGAACATTCATACAATATCTATTTACAGTCAATACAAATAATATTCCACTAGGGATGAACTCTTACGGTGAAGAACATTCATACAATATCTATTTACAGTCAATACAAATAATATTCCACTAGGGATGAACTCTTACGGTGAAGAACATTCATACAATATCTATTTACAGTCAATACAAATAATATTCCACTAAGGATGAACTCTTACGGTGAAGAACATTCATACAATATCTATTTACAGTCAATACAAATAATATTCCACTAGGGATGAACTCTTACGGTGAAGAACATTCATACAATATCTATTTACAGTTAATACAAATAATATTACACTAGGGATGAACTCTTACGGTGAAGAACATTCATACAATATCTATTTACAGTTAAATATAAATTATTAAAATGTGTAAATGATATCGAAAATTAGGTGACTTACTCACCTACCTCATCGTTCAGGTTTGCTAATTTTCAGAAAGTATCTATTTTTTCTGATAATAACTTCAATCAATCCCATCCACGTGTATCTAATAATTATTTGAAGAACTAATAATTATTTTGAAATAATGTAATTATAATTAATATATAATAACCTGATTATAATCTGAGCAGCAAAAATGATTAACTATTTTTCTTCACGTTGCCATTGAGTCTTGTGAAGTGAATGCCAAATAATTATTCTTCCTCCTTCCGAATAAGAATTAATTAAACTAAAACCATTGTTGCTAATTTGTTGAAAGTTCAGATTGTTTTTCTAGGAGCTGTGCTCCCCACAGACAACTGTAGGCGCTTCCGTGGCAGTTGTTTTGGATGTTCAATTGATTTTTTTGGAACATTAAGAAAGGCCTCTTCCACAATTCGCTTTTTACGGCAGATTTCCAGTCGCTTATTGTAAGATATTGCAATGGAAAAATGGATTGTTCTTCTTCATTTTAGTTCGAGGCGTACGTATCTAGCTCGGTCGGTAAATTCCTCCTTTTTTGATAATTTGTATTGTGGGACTAGGAAATCTCTCACTGACGTTAAAAAGATCCAGGAAAACTTGTGGCAAAGAGAGTTTATTTCGTTAATAGTTAATTAGCGTTAATAAGGTATATGGAGATAGCATGTGGAAGCTTTCAACTAAAATTTAGATCTAACTTAATAAAAGACTTTTTAAAAAAAAAAAAATCAGGAAAAATTAATAAGTGAAAAATATGATTGTTTTTTACACTAAATAGAGGGTGATCGGCTGAACATTTGCTACTGTCACTTTTAGTGAAATCAACCAAATTAACTATGTAATATATAATACCTTGTTCATTTAATAATGATTTTTAAAGACAGGGTAGTTGAATTTATTCTAAATGTTCCAAGCTGATAATTTTCACTATTATTTTTTATAAAAGTTACACAAAAAACGTTTGTACAAGAACGTTAAATATTCATTCTTTATTAGTTATTATATACATTTCAAATTCGATCAACTTTTGAGTATTTAAGAAGATATTCAGTTTCTTTGTGAACGTTCATTAAGCTTCATGGAAATATTCGAAAAAATCATGAAATAATTAAACATCGCCTGTATATTGGATGAGGCTCAAAAAGATTAATTAATGTATACCATATATTTTCTGAAAATATTATTATATCACATGAAATATATTTTATCATTTACTGTTTTTCTAGTATGTTAAAATATTTCACATGGAAATTTAAATGATCATTATGAATTAATATCATTCATATTTATTACATTCATATATTTATAATAGGTTATTTTTATTTAAAAGCTTCTTCTTTCTTTTATCTCATTATTAAATTTCATATCGAAATAAGGTATCTTTTATATGTGATATAACGACTTAATTTATATTTGATACCAATTCTATAAAATCCCGGGCAATTTATTAACCTTCCGCCATTTGAATGATTTTTTTTTATTTTATGAACAACAAGAAAAATCGATACATAAACCAAATCACTTATCTACATTTAAAATTTTGAATACATTTTAGTTTAATTTCATTAACATCAAACCCTTTAAGTTCTAAAATTAATATCATTAACGATCCAAGATATTTTGAAATAGTACAAAACTTACAGAAAAGCATTGAAATTATTATCTCTTCTATTACTTAGGTCATGAATACGAAACTATTTTGCCTCTGCTAGAAGATACAAAAAATATTCCACTCTTACGGTGAAGAACATACAATATTAATCTTCTGTAAGTACATATTAAATGTAAATTGTATAGAAAATGATGCGACAAAATCATCCATTTCGTAGGTTTGATGTTGAAAGTCAACTCTTAGGTTCAACTCTTTGAGAACATTCACTCACCATGACGTATTCATAAGATAACAAAGCCTAGGTATTCTACAGTAACTGCACATTATGCTAGAATCAAAGGATCGACAGCAGCCACTGATTCATATTTAGTGCACACGTTGCATCACGGTGATTATTCCGAGAACACATTCCTATCTGAACGATTGTGGAGTTGGTTTGGAGAAGAGAGCGTACGTCCCAGAATCTTCGGCCTGGTAGATTGATGGGGTAACAAGAGGATGTAACATCCAGGTGCTTTCCCTCACTCTCTCCCCAATACTGAAATGAGAAAGCATTCAGGTAGCATCATAATCATCACATGAAGGAATCTACGTGAAATAATATCTCCCATTGTCATTTATGCTTATGGAAAGAATGCAGGGCAGTGAGTGGTAAACGCATTTGGAGAGAGATTCTGCAATGGAGCTATCTTCCTTCTGCATCGAGGAGCATTCAGCGAGATGCCCCAGACGCCTCCGCCACATTTTTCCCTGAGGCAGCGGAGGGTAGAGCTCCTATTGGTCATCACTTTAATGGGCGAGTGCGCAAACTCCAGCGAGAGAATCGAGGGCGCGCCGGAGTCTCTTCATGACCACCGCCTCAATCTGACAGAAGCTCTCTAGGGTAGAGTGCGTGAGGTGCTGCGGTCGGACGAGAAACAGGCAGCACACATCACTCCCACCACTTTCTACTCACCGCCTGATACAACACCTCCTTCTCACTGTTCCTTTTTTACGATGAATGAAGACAGGTAGCAGCTAGTCTGAGTTCATTAGGATGGAAAATTGTGAATTAAAGAGTGAAGAAACAGTTTTGAGCGTTATGACTCGGTGATAATTGAAGTGTAGATTTGTTTTACGTTGAAGATCAGTTTCATACTCTCCTGTGAATTCTTAATTGGTGATGCATCTCATGAATTCGAAACTGATTCGTGTGAGTTTTTTGGAAATTACAGTTCAAGTTTCACCGTGACCAAATCTTCGGATACTACTTTAATAATGGCTCCTGATTGTAGATTGAAGGGGAGCACTGAGGGCAACTCAGATTCACCAAAGATACAAAGTTGCAGTTCTGAATCCCAGAACTCGCTGGATGACTCAAAAAGCTTCGTGCCTTCCAGTTATCTTCGAACGTGTCATTTGTACGCGTCAAGTGACACTCTGCAGCCCGACAGATATTCTTCGTCGTCAATCAACTTCACGGACGACACGTCTTCCTCTTTCTCGAAATTGAGCATAAATACTTCACATGATCACCCATCTCAACATCAAACGACATCAACGAATAGATCAGAAATTAAGTCGCATTTATGTGTGTATAGAAATAGTAAATTTAATGTGTGTTCCTGCACCAAAAAGTCTAAGGAAGAAAAGATGATTTGGATGTTTCACCAAACTATGTACATAATAAGCTCTTCGTTAGTTCACCTATATTTTCTTTTGATGAATATAGCAATAATATTAAAAGAAGTTATATTTCTCGGTGGCGGGAAGAGCTTTGAAAATACTTCGCCAAAGACTAGACGAGATATGAATTCAAAATCACTGAGATCATATTGGAGTGAATTGACAGAGAGGAGTGGCTGGAAAAAGTTAGATTTCAACTTCTTTTCGAAAAGTCTGGACGCTAGCTTTAATTCACCTTATCGGAGGCGACTAGTGGTTGTACGTGGCAATTCATCCAGTTCCGCACCATCGTCACAATCAAGAGATTGTAGAATTTCTATTAGTAAAAACTATTCTCTGAGACGGCGGTACAGAAAGCTCTTTTCGGCCATCACTAGAAGTTGGAAGAGCGGCAGTCTTGTGAGATGGACAGCTGTGCAACTAGTTCTGTTACTGGCCTGCCTTCCCAAAGGTAAGATATAACTAGGTATACCCAGAGAAAAACTGTTGGTGAGGTAATAGAACATTAGTCCCCTCTTAATCCCCACCATGTGTCTTTCTGAAGGTAGCAACGGTATCATATTTTTGTAACTTTAATGTTTTTTCATCAATCAATATGTTCTCATTTGATAGCTTACACTATAAAATGAGAATTGAAGGATACAGATTTTCTTCTTAGCAATTATCCTATTTTATGATACAAACTATATGTATTTATAAATACCTTTCAATCATAAATATAGAATATAACTTATACTGTATTATCACAATCTAAAGATTTATCCTATTTTGCTGTCTTGACGCTTGATCAAATGCGCACTCTAGACAGTGGACTATTTTCCGAATCACTTCATCCGTCTTCTTAGAACGGTTGGAAAGCCGATAGAAGATTCTTCATTTCGACTCGCAGAGATTCTTTCGGGGAAAATAAAACAAATGGGACGATGATGAGAAAACTATTTGGATAAGGAATCATGGATACAATTTTCTGAGCTTTGGGACAGAGTTCAGTGAATGGTATTTTATCAAAGTTTCAAGTGCATTATGATAACACAGTAGCCGATACAATAAATATATAATATAGATAGAAAGTATGGAGAATATAGAAACAATATTGATATAAACATTTCTCCTAATTTGTAATAGGTAGCGTTGCCTCAATATTGTTACAGCATTGCCCCAATTTTGTTACAACATTGCCAATATTGTTACAACATTGCCAATATTGTTACAACATTGCCATTATTGTTACAACATTGCCAATATTGTTAGGTACAACATTACCAATATTGTTACATCATTACTAATATTGTTACAACATTGCTAATATTGTTACAACTTTAGCAATATAATTACAACTTTATACCAATATTGTAACAACATTACCTAATATTGTTACAACATTACCTAATATTGTTACAATATTGCGCCTATATTAATACAATACTGACCCATTATTATTAACAATTAACCAAATTTCGTTGAAATTTTCCAATATTGCTACAACATTGCGCTAAATTATTACAACATTGCGCTAAATTATTACAACATTGCGCTAAATTATTCAAACATTGCGCTAAATTATTACAACATTGCGCTAAATTATTACAACATCCCAATATTATTTCAATTTTACAAATACTGTTACATTATTTGGTTAATTCTGAACCGTGAAACATTGCCACCTGGGTTGTTTATTTTAATAATCTAAACATTAGATAGATATTAACAATAGTAATGGAGGAGGAGGAGGGGAAACAAACCTCTCCTCAGATAAAATAAACAACTTCAGAGTTTTATGACGATTGGGGGGGAAATAAACTGTAGAATAAATAGTTGTTATGATTTTTAATGGTCAGTGGGAAGAGGTTTGACCACACAGTTTTGTTATGGTAAAAGACACAGTTTTGTTATGGTAGAAACACATAGTTTTGTTATGGTAAAAGACACAGTTTTGTTATGGTAAAACACACAGTTTTGTTATGGTAGAAACACACAGTTCTGTTATGGAAAAACACACAGTTTTGTTATGGAAAAACACACAGTTTTGTTATGGTAAAACACACAGTTTTGTTATGGTAAACACACAGTTTTGTTATGGTAAAACACACAGTTTTGTTATGGTAAAACACACAGTTTTGTTATGGTAAACACACAGTTTTGTTATGGTAAACACACAGTTTTGTTATGGTAAAAGACACAGCTTTGTTATGGTAAAACACACAGTTTTGTTATGGTAGAAAAACACAGTTTTGTTATGGTAAAACACACAGTTTTGTTATGGTAAACACACAGTTTTGTTATGGTAAAACACACAGTTTTGTTATGGTAAACACACAGTTTTGTTATGGTAAACACACAGTTTTGTTATGGTAAAAGACACAATTTTGTTATGGTAAAACACACAGTTTTGTTATGGTAAAACACACAGTTTTGTTATGGTAAACACACAGTTTTGTTATGGTAAAAGACACAGTTTTGTTATGGTAAACACACAGTTTTGTTATGGTAAAACACACGGTTTTGTTATGGTAAAAGACACAGTTTTGTTATGGTAGAAACACATAGTTTTGTTATGGTAAAACACATAGTTTTGTTATGGTAAAACACACAGTTTTGTTATGGTAAACACACAGTTTTGTTATGGTAAAACACACAGTTTTGTTATGGTAAACACACAGTTTTGTTATGGTAAAACACACAGTTTTGTTATGGTAAAACACACAGTTTTGTTATGGTAAAACACACAGTTCTGTTATGGAAAAACACACAGTTTTGTTATGGTAGAAAAACACAGTTTTGTTATGGTAAAACACACAGTTTTGTTATGGTAAACACACAGTTTTGTTATGGTAAAACACACAGTTTTGTTATGGTAGAAAAACACAGTTTTGTTATGGTAAACACACAGTTTTGTTATGGTAAAACACACAGTTTTGTTATGGTAAAAGACACAGTTTTGTTATGGTAAAACACACAGTTTTGTTATGGTAGAAAAACACAGTTTTGTTATGGTAGAAAAACACAGTTTTGTTATGGTAAAACACACAGTTTTGTTATGGTAAACACACAGTTTTGTTATGGTAAAAGACACAGTTTTGTTATGGTAAAACACACAGTTTTGTTATGGTAAAACACACAGTTTTGTTATGGTATACACACAGTTTTGTTATGGTAAAACACACAGTTTTGTTATGGTAAAACACACAGTTTTGTTATTGTAAAACACACAGTTTTGTTATGGTAAACACACAGTTTTGTTATGGTAAAACACACAGTTTTGTTATGGTAGAAACACATAGTTTTGTTATGGTAAAACACATAGTTTTGTTATGGTAAAACACACAGTTTTGTTATGGTAAAACACACAGTTTTGTTATGGTAAAACACACAGTTTTGTTATGGTAAAACACACAGTTTTGTTATGGTAAACACACAGTTTTGTTATGGTAAACACACAGTTTTGTTATGGTAAAAACACTCAGTTTTGTTATGGTAAACACACAGTTTTGTTATGGTAAACACATAGTTTTGTTATTGTAAAACACACACTTTTGTTATGGTAAACACACAGTTTTGTTATGGTAAACACACAGTTTTGTTATGGTAAAACACACAGTTTTGTTATGGTAAAACACACAGTTTTGTTATGGTAAACACACAGTTTTGTTATGGTAAACACACAGTTTTGTTATGGTAAAACACACAGTTTTGTTATGGTAAAACACACAGTTTTGTTATGGTAAACACACAGTTTTGTTATGGTAAAACACACAGTTTTGTTATGGTAAACACACAGTTTTGTTATGGTAAAACACACAGTTATGTTCCTACGATGATAGTTATGTATGTTTATATATTAATGTAACTTATGAATGAACTTATCCAGTTAAAAAGCCGATAAATATTTAATCTTAAAATGTTCTATGACAGTTTTCATAAATACTATTTTCCAGTCACAAAAGTTGCACTCATGACAAGTTTATTTAATAACAATAGGTTTAATTTATTTCGCCGAGGTACATTTTTAATGTCCAAAAGAAGATGGAATTTTATGACTACTGTCAATGAAAGTAAAGTGCATTGTGTCCTCATTGGAGATGCATTTCTATCTCTATCATCATGTACAGATTTGATATCAAAGTCTCCCAAACACATCACAACTGATTGAACATTCAAAACTTAATCTTCTTGAATAGATCGTAATACACAGTATAAAATATAACCTATGATATTTCATATTAACTGAGAAAAAATCATAATAAATTAATTAGTTATAAATTATTTCTACTATATCTTAGATTATAATGTTAAATAACAAGAATCTCTAAATGAAACGAAAACTATCCCAAAGAGACACAATGATTCCCTTAGTGACTTCACACAGTATCCCAAAGAGACACAATGATCCCTTAGTGACTTCAAACAATATCCCAAAGAGACACAATGATTCCCTTAGTGACTTCATACAATATCCCAAAGAGACGCAATGATTCCCTTAGTGACTTCAAACAATATCCCAAAGAGACACAATGATTCCCTTAGTGACTTCACACAGTATCCCAAAGAGACACAATGATCCCTTAGTGACTTCAAACAATATCCCAAAGAGACACAATGATTCCCTTAGTGACTTCATACAATATCCCAAAGAGACGCAATGATTCCCTTAGTGACTTCAACATTATCCCAAAGATACACAATGATTCCCTTAGTGACTTCAAACAATATCCCAAAGAGACACAATGATTCCCTTAGTGACTTCAAACAATATCCCAAAGAGACACAATGATTCCCTTAGTGACTTCAAACAATATCCCAAAGAGACACAATGATTCCCTTAGTGACTTCAAACAATATCCCAAAGAGACACAATGATTCCCTTAGTGACTTCAAACAATATCCCAAAGAGACGCAATGATTCCCTTAGTGACTTCAAACAATATCCCAAAGAGACACAATGATTCCCTTAGTGACTTCAAACAATATCCCAAAGAGACACAACGATTCCCTTAGTGACTTCAAACAATATCCCAAGAGTCACAATGATTCCTTTACTGACTTCACACAGTATCCCAAAGAGACACAATGATTCCCTTAGTGACTTCAAACATTATCCCAAAGATACACAATGATTCCCTTAGTGACTTCAAACAATATCCCAAAGAGACACAATGATTCCCTTAGTGACTTCACACAATACCCAAAGAGACACAATGATTCCCTTAGTGACTTCAAACAATGTCCCTAAGAGACACAATGATTCCCTTAGTGACTTCAAACAATATCCCAAAGAGACGCAATGATTCCCTTAGTGACTTCACACAGTATCCCAAAGAGACACAATGATTCCCTTAGTGACTGCAAACAATATCCCAAAGAGACACAATGATTCCCTTAGTGACATCAAACAATATCCCAAAGAGACACAATGATTCCCTTAGTGACTTCAAACAATATCCCGAGAGTCACAATGATTCCTTTACTGACTTCACACAGTATCCCAAAGAGACACAATGATTCCCTTAGTGACTTCAAACAATATCCCAAAGAGACACAATGATTCCCTTAGTGACTTCATACAATATCCCAAAGAGACACAATGATTCCCTTAGTGACTTCAAACAATATCCCAAAGAGACACAATGATTCCCTTAGTGACTTCACACAATATCCCAAAGAGACACAATGATTCCCTTAGTGACTTCAAACAATATCCCAAAGAGACACAATGATTCCCTTAGTGACTTCAAACAATATCCCAAAGAGACACAATGATTCCCTTAGTGACTTCAAACAATATCCCAAGAGTCACAATGATTTCTTTTACTGACTTCACACAGTATCCCAAAGAGACACAATGATTCCCTTAGTGACTTCAAACAATATCCCAAAGATACACAATGATTCCCTTAGTGACTTCAAACAATATCCCAACGAAACACAATGATTCCCTTAGTGACTTCACACAATACCCAAAGAGACACAATGATTCCCTTAGTGACTTCAAACAATATCCCAAAGAGACACAATGATTCCCTTAGTGACTTCAAACAATATCCCAAAGAGACACAATGATTCTTAGCAGTTGGCAAACATTCCCAAGGGCCGGGACAAATATCTGAGAGGAGTACTAATGGCTTCCAAATCCTTTAATGTTCGAAGGTTTCCATTGGAATTTACTCATTGAGAGAGAATAAAGCGCTCTATAAAATGAATTAGAAGTACAATAAAATGAATTATGGGATGAATCAGTTAGGCATACGTTGAGTTCAATCAACAGACGTTATAGATTAATACGACAGGGAGAGCTCCATTTGCTAAATTAGCATTGTCGAGATGTGGATGAGTGAAGCGCCGTCATGCCCCCACCTGAATTTAGGCCGATAGTTTGAGACGCTTTTGAGCCTATCCATGGAAGTAACAGCAGGAGAAGAGTTATTGGGGTCACTCGCACCGATAGTTGGTGGCAGGTTCTCGCGCCTAAATGAAATATGTTTGGCCCAAATTGACCAGCTGGTGAATAAATGAATGGTCATGCAAGTGCTATCTGAATAGTGAGTGGTGCTCTGTGTGCCAGCTGCAGGCAGATGTCTTTGATTCGGATATTAGATAGATTGCTCTGAATCTGTCAACTCATGGGTCTTGGTACTAGAATAATAACTATTCTACTGATAATCGATAATAGGTGTATGAAATTAGTCAAATTACTGTATTTTTATGATAGGTAACTGTACCTAGAGTTTTCAGAAAATTTCAATCCACTTCTCGTAGCTTGTGAGAGAAGTTTCTATCCTGTATAAACTGCATTCATCTTGTATTCAAAAAATAAATTAATCTAAATATTTTAATCCATCAACATTATAACAACAGTACATTCCAACACAATTTCGGAAACACTTTACTAACTTCACCAGCACACATGTCGTGTGTATCGCCATCCATTGTTCAGCGCAACATATCCACCAAGCAAAATTAATATGACAGATCGCTTTGTTAATAACTCCCAGCAGAAACTTCTCATTCGGACCGAGTTGGCTGGCGTCAGGAAAAAATGAACCATCTTTCAGTTACTTGTCATGGCTTCTGTTAATCTCTAGTGGGAAATTCGTGGACAGTTGCTGAGTGAAGAAGAAGAATAAACATTCTGAACAGTTGTTACTTCTTTCTATTGTTACAAAGTGTCATCTGCAGAAAAACACCATTCCGAATTTGCCCGCAAGAATTTAATTAGAAGAGAGTATCTGGAATCTGTTATCAAACAACAAAAGACATTGAAAAATTTGTTAGCGATTCATTGTATAGAATTCTAAAAATAGGGACTCAAGTTGACGGTAAAATGACTTTATGAAGCACTTACAACCAATATGCCCTTTTTGTACATTTTCCATTACTTGTCGAGTTGTGTGGGATCACAGCAATTGATAGACCCCTCTCCTAATCTTCTATAGGCCTATCATATCATTTACACTTGGGATACAATACGCCGCTAAAATTATTTCACACTATTGTATTCTCTGACAAAATATCTCATCCTAATTTTCGAACTGAATAATTAAATAAATTTAAAATCTATTTCTTCAAAATAAAATACTGAACCAATCTTCAATTAATCCGGTATTTTAACTGGAGTTTCCAAGATATACAACATCTTGAACATCACGAACGATTTAGCTTGCTCAACATCTTACACATCACGTACTAGTTAGCTTGCTTAACATCGAACACATCAGGTATTAGTTAGTTTGCTTAACATTTTCCACATCACGTATTAGTTAGCTTGCTTAACATCGAACACATCAGGTATTAGTTAGTTTGCTTAACATTTTCCACATCACGTATTAGTTAGCTTGCTTAACATCTTACACATCACGTACTAGTTAGCTTGCTTTACATCCTACACATCACGTATTAGTTAGCTTGCTTAACATCCTACACATCACGTATTAGTTAGCTTGCTTAACATCCTACACATCACGTATTAGTTAGCTTGCTTAACATCCTACACATCACGTATTAGTTAGCTTGCTTAACATCCTACACATCACGTATTAGTTAGCATGCTTAACATCCTACACATCACGTATTAGTTAGCTTGCTTAACATCCTACACATCACGTATTAGTTAGCTTGCTTAACATCCTACACATCACGTATTAGTTAGCTTGCTTATCATCCTACACATCACGTATTAGTTAGTTTGCTTAACATCTTTCACATCGCGTATTAGTTAGCTTGCTTAACATCTTACACATCACGTATTAGTTAGCTTGCTTTACATCCTACACATCACGTATTAGTTAGCTTGATTAACATCCTACACATCACGTATTAGTTAGCTTGCTTAACATCTTACACATCACGTATTAGTTAGCTTGCTTAACATCCTACACATCACGTATTAGTTAGCTTGCTTAACATCTTTCACATCGCGTATTAGTTAGCTTGCTTAACATCCTACACATCACGTATTAGTTAGCTTGCTTAACATCCTACACATCACGTATTAGTTAGCTTGCTTAACATCCTACACATCACGTATTAGTTAGCATGCTTAACATCCTACACATCACGTATTAGTTAGCTTGCTTAACATCCTACACATCACGTATTAGTTAGCTTGCTTAACATCCTACACATCACGTATTAGTTAGCTTGCTTAACATCCTACACATCACGTATTAGTTAGCTTGCTTAACATCCTACACATCACGTATTAGTTAGCTTGCTTATCATCCTACACATCACGTATTAGTTAGTTTGCTTAACATCTTTCACATCGCGTATTAGTTAGCTTGCTTAACATCTTACACATCACGTATTAGTTAGCTTGCTTTACATCCTACACATCACGTATTAGTTAGCTTGATTAACATCCTACACATCACGTATTAGTTAGCTTGCTTAACATCTTACACATCACGTATTAGTTAGCTTGCTTAACATCCTACACATCACGTATTAGTTAGCTTGCTTAACATCTTTCACATCGCGTATTAGTTAGCTTGCTTAACATCCTACACATCACGTATTAGTTAGCTTGATTAACATCCTACACATCACGTATTAGTTAGCTTGCTTAACATCTTACACATCACGTATTAGTTAGCTTGCTTAACATCCTACACATCACGTATTAGTTAGCTTGCTTAACATCCTACACATCACGTATTAGTTAGCTTGCTTAACATCCTACACATCACGTATTAGTTAGCTTGCTTAACATCCTACACATCACGTATTAGTTAGCTTGCTTAACATCCTACACATCACGTATTAGTTAGCTTGCTTTACATCCTACACATCACGTATTAGTTAGCTTGCTTAACATCCTACACATCACGTATTAGTTAGCTTGCTTTACATCCTACACATCACGTATTAGTTAGCTTGCTTAACATCCTACACATCACGTATTAGTTAGCTTGCTTAACATCCTACACATCACGTATTAGTTAGCTTGCTTAACATCCTACACATCACGTATTAGTTAGCTTGCTTAACATCCTACACATCACGTATTAGTTAGCTTGCTTAACATCCTACACATCACGTATTAGTTAGCTTGCTTAACATCCTACACATCACGTATTAGTTAGCTTGCTTATCATCCTACACATCACGTATTAGTTAGTTTGCTTAACATCTTTCACATCGCGTATTAGTTAGCTTGCTTAACATCTTACACATCACGTATTAGTTAGCTTGCTTTACATCCTACACATCACGTATTAGTTAGCTTGATTAACATCCTACACATCACGTATTAGTTAGCTTGCTTAACATCTTACACATCACGTATTAGTTAGCTTGCTTAACATCCTACACATCACGTATTAGTTAGCTTGCTTAACATCTTTCACATCGCGTATTAGTTAGCTTGCTTAACATCCTACACATCACGTATTAGTTAGCTTGATTAACATCCTACACATCACGTATTAGTTAGCTTGCTTAACATCTTACACATCACGTATTAGTTAGCTTGCTTAACATCCTACACATCACGTATTAGTTAGCTTGCTTAACATCCTACACATCACGTATTAGTTAGCTTGCTTAACATCCTACACATCACGTATTAGTTAGCTTGCTTAACATCCTACACATCACGTATTAGTTAGCTTGCTTAACATCCTACACATCACGTATTAGTTAGCTTGCTTTACATCCTACACATCACGTATTAGTTAGCTTGCTTAACATCCTACACATCACGTATTAGTTAGCTTGCTTTACATCCTACACATCACGTATTAGTTAGCTTGCTTAACATCCTACACATCACGTATTAGTTAGCTTGCTTAACATCCTACACATCACGTATTAGTTAGCTTGCTTAACATCCTACACATCACGTATTAGTTAGCTTGCTTAACATCCTACACATCACGTATTAGTTAGCTTGCTTAACATCCTACACATCACGTATTAGTTAGCTTGCTTAACATCGGTCGTTCTGTTCAATATTGTGATGAGGCTTCGAACAGACGGGAGTACAACTTTAAAGTTTGTGCCGTTGGGGGGAGGGGGGACTAGGCAGGTAAGACCCCCCAGACAGTGCCATCACCACTGAAAGGGGGGTTGTGAAGTGGGGCAGGGGGGGGGGGGTTTGAAGGGGTGCTGTTCTGAGTTGTAATAACGTCTTCATGGTCACATGTCACAGCAATGATTGACATCTTCATAAAAACATTTTACAAATAGCATTCTTAATTACAATTTAGAGCAATGGCGGGCCATTTTTAATATAGTGTAAGTTACGAATTACCAGTCAGTTTAAATCTTCGGTCGTATCAGAAAAAACAATATAATAATAATTTATTTTTCATTTAAATATAAATTAAATAATAATTGAATAGTAATAATATTATCTAATAACACAAACACTTGCACATCGACTTGATTCACGGTACCTAATTTACACACCATTGCAATGTCCGGTGAAGCGTGAATATCACACTAACAGAATAGAAAATAATATAGTACGCCACTCAGCATTAATGGTATGATGTTCCATTAGATAAGTCAGCAGCATTTAGGCAGAACAGTGATATTAAAGTGTTCAGTGTTCACAAGGTAGGGTTTATATAAACCATAATAATGAAATAAAATATTATAAAGGTTTTTTTATGTAAGAACATATTGTTACATATTTCTCTATTTAGTTATTTGAATAAAATACATATATTCCCAGGTATCATTGATACAATCAAACCTATCATTAAACAGTCATACCTATCATCCATACATATAATTTAAACATTAATACCTATCATTAATACTCATACAATTCATACCTAGCATTCATTTGTATCAATCATACATATTTTTTATACATTCATGGACATCATTAATATACATCCTCCATACATTAGATATCATTAATTCATACATATCAACCATAAATAAGGTATCATTAATTCATACATATCCATTCATATCATTCATAATTATCATCCATACATTCACAGGCATCATTCACATGTATCATTCAATCGTATCCATGGCAAAGAGTCACCACTTTAACCTATCGATCTGTTTGCTATAGCAGCTTTTACCAATTCACACTTCATATCCACGTATGGACACATTTGGGCATATACATGCATATAATAATATTTAATATTTTATTGAAAATCTTTAAAATACAGATAGCTACCAAAAATGAGAACGATACAAAGTTAGGGAAGATCTTCAAAACCGGTTCTAGGTAAATTGCTCGAAAACAATTGCTCGAAAGACAATTGCTCGAAAACAATTGCTCGAAAAACAATTGCTCGAATGAACAATTGCTCGAAAGAACAATTGCTCGAAAGACAATTGCTCGAAAAACAATTGCTCGAACAAACAATTGCTCGAATGAACAATTGCTCGAATTATCAAATTGCTCGAATGAACAAAATTGCTCGAATTATAAAATTGCACAGTTTTCGATTTTATAAAAGTCAGTTATTCATAAAGTGGAGCTGCACCTAACAATCCTTGTTTCTTTTTAGTAATTGATCATTAATCATTCTATAAATGATTTTAATTATAACTCATTCTGCATATAATCTATTTATAAACCGTTTGTGTCATCTCGTATGTAACATGTGAATTGGAATCATGTGGTGAATCACTACTATTCATGTTTTTTTATCATAAAACCTGAAAATTTATTTATTACAAGCCTATTTGTGTGTGGCACCTCAATCGGTGAAATTTCTCAAAGTTATGGCAGAGTTTTAATAAATCTACAAATTTTTTCGGGTTTTATAATAAAAAAAATGAATAGTAGTGATTCACCACATGATTCCAATTCACATTTTACACACGAGATGACACAAACGGTCTAAGAAAATAGATTATGCAGAATGAGTAAAAATTAAAATCATTTATAGAATGATTACTGCACAGAGAAAAAAGTTTACTCATATCTAATGGGTCATCAATTTATGCTTTGAATCAATTTATTACGTGATTTGATTGGACTTTATTCATGTTTTCATGTGTGTTAAAACAACTATGACGTGGTGTGTCATTAAACATTAGTTAATTCAATTCATTTTATAGATTGAATCAACTTACTATGAGAGTTAAAAGTTACCTTTTTGAAAATTTTACTATGACAGAGTGTAATGTAGTAACTCACAACGACTGTTAATATAATGTATCTGGTGTATAAATTAACTTACTATGTGAGTTGGCGCTACTTTTTTTAAGTTTAGGAGTGAGTGAAAACGACGACTGATTGGTTTTAACCCACGTAAATTTAACTACTTTTAAGTAGTACCTTCATCTCACCATGTAGGTAGGTGCAAAAATAACCCATTCATATGAGTCAAAAAAAATCAAATTTGATTTAATTCAACTAATCCTTTTTCTGTGTGTGATCAATTACTAAAAAGAAACAAGATTGTTAGGTGCAGCTCCACTTCATAAATAACTGACTTTTATAAAATCGAAAACTGTGCAATTTTATAATTCGAGCAATTTTGTTCATTCGAGCAATTTGATAATTCGAGCAATTGTTCATTCGAGCAATTGTTCGTTCGAGCAATTGTTTTTCGAGCAATTGTTTTTCGAGCAATTATTCTTTCGAGCAATTGTTTATTCGAGCAATTGTTTTTCGAGCAATTGTTTTCGAGCAATTGTCTTTCGAGCAATTGTTTTCGAGCAATTTACCGGCTACCTTCAAAACCATTGAAGAAAACTTGCAGTCAATGTATAGTTACGTATTTATTAGTGTCTATATTTAACCATGGCACTTGCTATTTCTTATGCATTTGATATCATAGAATAAAGCAGCTTTCAGATAAAATACTGTTGTTGCAATATTATATATCACGGTATAAATTATATAGTACCATTATATGTATATTTACTGTTTTTTATATTAGTGAGATAATTCAATTTAAACATATAGTCATTCAAGATGCATTAATTCGCATTTGTTTTCATATAATAACTGGTTGAAATTTCGATCTGAATAGCTTCATGATGTTAGCATTTCAAGTATTTGGCGAAACAATGCATACAGTGAGTAACTAAGCAACGTATCGTGATAAATAGATAGGGCCTAATAAAAACATTATATTGCAAATACATTAGTTGAGAAAATGATTGAATAAATATTCGTACTTGGCACAAAATTTAAACAGATCAGTTTCTTCAAAGTGAAAGATAGAAAATAACGTATCAAGAAACTTCACATATAGGTAATAATTGATGAAAAATTAATATTATTTTTGAGGTGCCTTATTCACTACGCGGTGATCGAAAAAGACCTGAAGATGAGAAGGTCTAGTAGAAGAAGGGACAGTGAAAGTACGCTCCATGCACTAGTGACTAGATAGACTACTCGGCTACTATAAAGGTAACCGTGTCGACCCAGCGCATGGATGGCAAGAATTGACACCCATGGAAAAGAGACTTACACAGTCAGTCTGCTTACCCATGGATAAGAGAGTTACACAGTCAATCTGCTTACCCATATATAAGAGACCTACACAGTCAGTATGCTTACCCATGGATAAGAGACCTACACAGTCAGTCTGCTTACCAATGGATAAGAGACCTACACAGTCAGTCTGCTTACCCATAGATAAGAGACCTACACNGTCATAGATAAAAGACCTACATGGATAAGAGACCTACATGGATAAGAGACCTACAAAGTCAGCCTGCTTACCCATGGATAAGAGACCTACAGAGTCAGCCTGCTTACCCATGGATAAGAGACCTACAGAGTCAGTCTGATTATCCATGGGTATGAGACCTACACTGTCATGAATAAGCTTACCAATTGATATAGCAAGGAAGAAGAAAGAAATAGAAAAGATTGAAGGTAGATACAAAAAATGCTGGAGAAAATAAATGCCAAACTAAACCAAAAACCTAAAAGCTACACAGAACAAAAAAGTTGCCTCAGAACAATGAGGGGGGAGGGGAGGATCTGCAATAATAATTATACTCTCCTGGACTGATAATCATACCCTCATTGACCATAAATTCCAAAGCTATTTTCGGAATGATGTATCTCTCTCTGCATTGAAATAATTATTTAGATTTGGCTGGTGTTAAATCACCCTTAAAGGAGAAGTTATGGTGTTTTGGCTCAAAAATCAATAATACTCAATGCTTGCCACATTATGTAATGCAATGAATAACCAAACGAAAATAATGTATAATAATCCTAATCATTTTGAGCTATCGTGTCAATTCAATATCAGTAACACTCCAGAGCTCAAGTTCTCAACCTATCCTTGGAGACTCGTTCTGTAGGACTATTATCTGCTACATGAAGAGCAGACAGTGTCAAAGAACGGCCTCTGATGCCAAACTCTTTGCTCCATCCAAATTACTCCCATGGCCAAAAAACAGACCCTAGGGTAATCCCCCTGAAAGCTTCGACAAATATTTAGCCTCAACTTTCAGTTTGATGCGAGAGACAATAAGTTTGGGTGACTTTCAATAGATTATGAAATGTTCTAGCAATATTGACTCGTGATGGCCTTCGAACGGAGACACAGCAGTTGACATAGTAGCTATATCTAGTTTGCGAAATGATGAAAGAAGTGATTACGGGATAAATGAATTAAAGTAATAGCGATAGCAATATTTATTAAACCACAGTATTTCAATTGGATTCTGCATCAATTTTCAGACGTTGTTATTGGAAATAATCTCATATATTTCTATTGATAATGATAAGATCAACGATACCGCCTGAACATTTTCTCAGGGTCGAGTTATTAGCAGAAGAAATTCCAAACTGAGATCAAGTGATGAAAATAGCATTTGAAGGCTACCTTCAAGAACTTTTCTGGCACTGAAGTAATCTGAGATCGCCGCATTGCAGCACTCCTCCTCTCTTCAGTAGTTGTCTGAGCCATCATCCCCTCGTTAAGAACTGCTCAAAGAGTTTAACAGAGAGAACTTTCTTCAACCCTCCAGACATTTGGGATTTAGAAAGCATGCGGACAAAATAATAGATTTTTTGCACGAGCTCACTTCTTCTCTAAATAGAAAAATGTTAACATGATAATGTTTGTGTATTTTATAATTTTGTACAATTTATTCGATGATGATACTTTTCTAAAATTGTCATAAATGGAAACACGAACTAGCCTATTATAAATAATTTCATTGTAAATATTATATTTGTTTGATTATACAACTAATATGCATGAATAATTTATGTTCTCTATATCTATCTTTAACAGTAAACTCATTTAATTCTATAAGAAATAAATCAACATTCACTAATTACTGAACTCATCACCAAGAGAACTGAATTATTCAGAAACTCCAGACAGTTGAGTCGCTGCATACCAATAATTTAGTGGTAAAACATTTCCGCAAGCCAAAGTTTGGACAGAGTGTTCCAGCTTAACCTTATTTCCCATATCACGTCCAAGACAGGACGACTTCAGGTTATTCAATCACCGGTCGCTCATGTTCTTCGGCGGTGGAGGAAATGTGATCAAATGGTGTCAACTTGGAGGAGTTTGCTGCAGAAAAAATATTCTTAGGACTTTCCATTAGGGCGTTATACTAAGAAAATTGTTTATCAAGGATCTTTTCAAGAAGCTTGACGTTTTCCTTGGTACCACGTATCTCGGATAATTTTCTTAGCTACTTGGTGTTACTGATGACGTCAAATCTCAAAATTATAATTTTATAGCAACCTAACTATACCTTGCATCGTAATATCAATTTATAGTATAACTAAAAAGTTGTGGCTAAGTTTTTTTACACATTATCGTCTCAAATTCAGTAGATTGAAATATATATCCCATAAGCCTCGATAGCAGACTAATGCAACACGATTTGTTATGCCAGAGATTGCCCATTTATCTTGAAAACAACAACAAGAGAACGGTGAAACGGACCACAATAATTCTTGATAAATTTCTCTCGAGGAGATTTGATTTACGGTCATTTGATGGCTATACCTTGTTCGTGAAGATTTTGTAAAGAATCCTGATTGGGGACCATTTTGCCGATCATAAATTGTCAATCTGTGTTCATTATTCATTAGAGAAAAATGGGAAAGTTGTGACATTAGAGAACCTACCATTAAATGAAGTTATGAAGTAAACCAAAGATTAAGGGACTCTTTCTACTTACAAGGAGGAACTAAAGTTAGTAGTATTCGAAATTTCAATTAAAGTTGCTGTTTTCAGTTGTACTCTTCTTAACTCGTGGAACGATAAATCTGTAGAGGATTTGCATAAATTCTGCTCACCAACTAAGAGTAGCCGGAAGTCTTAGAGAGGATTCAGGTGAGGTAATTAGGAAAGCCAATCATTCTTCGTTACGAGGCTCAAATTAATGAGTTTGTGGCCGCTTCTCTGGAAGCCAAACTGCATAGACTTTACGATCAGAAATGCCTACATTTTGGTTTCGCTTCTCCCCCGAAGTAATTAGTGACCTAAAAACCACTTGGAAACTCTAATGGTGTAACAAGAAATTTGAAAATGGCTTTTTGATTAAAAGGCTTAATTGGATGAATTGATATTTACCTTCCACAAAAATTAGAACACTTTCATCTACCGAAATGTATCGCTAGTTTTTCATTTCAACTAAAAAAATTGTTCCAATTATTTTCTGATGATAGCATACGAGAATTTACAAGTAACAATATAAAATGTGAATAAAACTGCATTTCAAATCAATTCATCACAATGATTTCCATAAGAAATGAATTATTGGTATATATGGTTATCTGATTATTCTCTCATTCTATTTAATACAAAAAGAAAATTAATTGAAAAATTAAAATTAAAAGGAAATTCTAATTCTGAGAATCTAATGCAATGTTTAAATCATTTTAAACAAGATTAATATAAAAAGTAATACATGTTACTACATCAGGAGAAATAGAGTCTCCGAACGCTCCATGCATTTAATTTTATAAACTTTTTCTCCATAAACTCAACTGGTTTAACATCCTCTTTTTCTGCCGCCTCGGATCAGTTCATTACTAATGGAAGGAGGAAACCTCCTCTTCATGACACCAATTGGGCTAATGGCCACTCTTGAACCACTGCAGTACATTTCTTATTCATGATCTAAGGGTCTTATGGCTGCGGAAACACATCAAGATTATGTCGACAGCAAGTTGTGATGCGGAGTTCTGGGAAGCAGCTACCTGCCCCTCGATGCATTTCTTATGCTCCAAGAGCATCTCTTATGTAGAAGACAGCATGCACGTGACCGTACTTCAAGTGCCTCTTTACACCAACTTGAAACGTATTCAGGCCGCATATTCTTCCATTGAAATTAGCATCAGAATACTTAGTTTAGTTATATTCCTTAAGAAAATGATAAGAAAAACAATCTTCTATAACTGTTCAACGAAATCGTAAATTTCAGCCATATGCTGCTGCCTCCTTTCAAGTACTTTTTGTTGTGAATAAATTTGCATTAAAATGTGTTCCTGATATCGTTTTTTGGATTGCAGTATCGCCTGCAATGCAACCAAAAACAAACTACCTGTATTTTTTTCCATGGAGCTTTACAGAGAAGATTTAATTCAGGGATTAAACCAAAGCTCCTGAATAATACATGTAACGTAACTGCAGTAGTATCGAAGTGGATACAGAAAAAAAGTTCTATTATCTCACATGAACTTTTGAAGCAGCAGTTAAGTTAGTTGGAAGACTTTATCGTAACTGCTACAACGAACAATGGCATTATGTTCCGACAAAAATCTTTCATGAGAAAGTCTTGTTATCGAATCCTCTAAAAGAGATTCACAGATCTATGCAAATTAATTGAATCATAATGAATGAATGATGATGAGGCTGCGAAAAGAGAAATTAGAGAGGTGGTGCAGGAGTGAGCGGAGTATACTTACGACGTGGATGCAGAGAGAATCTTTAAAGATGACGTTCCTCCAGTGTATGAAATGCGCCATTCGCTCTCTCCCTCTCTCTCTCTCTCTTAGTTGAAAAAAATCTGGTTGCAATGTGAATGACTACAAAAGGAACAATGAGTCTCTCACAATTATATTCAATTTACACTTTGCGCGCTGAGTTGAATTCAGAAAAATGAAAACCTCTGCAATATGAACACTTTAGTTAAATTATGTGGTAATTAATGAATAATAGAATTAGTGATATGATACGAGTATGGGCAGTGTTCCAGATTGTATAGTAATGTTGCAGCTATACAATAGAAGGAGAAATTGTGAAGGGAGATGTACAGATATCTATGTTATTTACAGTTTGTAGTCCTGCTCTAGGCCTATGAGTCCACAGTGTCAATTGTAACTGGTATATTTAGTAAACACAATGCCATATCGAGAGAAGTAGCTACGATCATTTCCAATTTCCAGTTTTCAATTCACTGCTGTGTAGAGCAGAACAGAAGCAGGTAAAATCGATTTGCTCATATGGGAGCGTAGAGAGATGTCTATGAAATCCACATGGATGATCAGTAAATGCACTCCGGGAAATACAGGATAGCTTGGGCATTACTAACGCCTCCCACGGGGACCAATATTTGAATCCTGGTAATGGGGTCACGACTTGGTAATCCTGACGAATGGAGAAGGCTATCCTCCAGCTTGCATTTCGGAAGATACCGCTGATATGGGAATCAGATGAGCTTTGGTAAATGGAATAGTAAATGGTTAAGGCAAATGAAGAACCATTTCAATGTTCAAAAAGTTGGTTCGGAACTATTATTTGAATAATACCTTATGAGAAAGTGAGCAATAGTATGCTATTCAATGCATACACATCTTGATCAAGAGATCGAAGTATCTGATATAAATATAGGTGTGGAAAATGAACACACAGTAATTTAGAAGAATGTAGTTCCCAATTCGAACATTTGAGGCGCAGTGTGCAGGGCGCAGCAGCTCTCGCTTCGAACGTAAAGAGTTTTAAAGATGATGGCTCAGGTGTTTTCATCATCGTGAGTCCCTAACAGCGCCCGATAATTTCCTAATGCATCTACAGCCTCGGATGATGAAAATAACGCTTACAAATTAGGATGTTAATAACGAGTTACGCATACAATTAGGTTAAATGGCTCAGTTATTCTGTAATGACGTTTCAAACGTGAAATTCATTATATGATTAGCCACTATATATTAACTCTACTTAGGTTTCATTTCATTTCAACTTTCTTCTATATTAAGATTTCAGTGAAGCAGGAACCATAATAAATACTTTCGTTATTAAATGGTGATCAATGTTAATAAACCTGAATTTCAGTTAGAGCTATCAGCATTTTTTTAGGGTAGTATTTAATTATAGGTCATTCAACTAACATTGACGCATTGCATCGAAAGTTGTGAAGATGAATGAATGCAATTTTTAACAATGGTTTTTCTCAATATTACTTGAAAAATGAAATAAAATGGCATATTTCATTTATTTGAAATAAAGTACCCTTTCACATTGAGATTCAAGGCCGAAGTCCCCGTTATATTAAAGACAATTTACCTATTATAAAAAAAGCTAACCAAAATTAGTATGGGTCTTTCAACTCCAAATAATTCAAACAAAATTAAATAAAGACGTTGCAAGTGTTGTAGCTTCATTATTTTATCTGACTAAATTTCAAAGTTTGATCTCAAAATGGAAAAAAAATGAATTTTATTTATATATCTCCACCTTTCTTTTCAGATGTGAGTGGAGGACAGCATGAACGGCGTCTTCTGAGTGACCTGCTGGGAAACTACAACCCCTTGGAACGACCTGTGGCCAACGAGAGCAACCCTGTGGAAGTTAAATTCGGTATTACGCTCCAACAGATTATAGACGTGGTACGTTTTTCCGCTGCTACTTTGAACCAGATTTATATGACTCCACACTAGTACATTCTGCAAATTTGAACAATTCAACACATGCTGAAAACTTGACAGAAAGATAATATTAGGAGATTATAGAAACACATAAATCTGGTCTAAAGAATAAAAGCAGAGAATAGTAATAATAGCAGTAGAGAAACTTTAGTATTGCGTATTTGATCAAAAATCATTTAACGAATTAAATTTTAAGAAGAGATAATTATTGAAAATCGGTCAATATTCATATTTGACTGTAAAATGTAAAATAATCATGATAAAAATAGTTGAAATATAGCACTCAAATATGATATCCGATTTAGTATTTAGAATTTGAATCATAACAGATTCATTCACAAGATCGCACAGTAATGATAAAACATCGCGTGATCTCACGGTTTTCCTAGTTATAGATGTGTAGTTTTAGTAATAAATGTCCATATTGTTGTTTAGATGTTTGAGTGATTACTATAGATGTCCTGAAATTATATATGTCTTTCATTTAAATTATAAGTTTCGATGTTTATCGTAAATTCTCGTCGAATAATTAAACAACTTAAATAAAAATATCTCATCTCGGCGGACTTGCGTAAATAAAAAAATGATTTTCTAAAAATGTACTTCTCTTCATGATATCTGGAGAGGTACAGTTAAATGTCTCTCCAAAACTGCTTTTTTTCTTTGTGTAGTTCTAGACCAAACACGAATAATTAAAAAACTTCAACGACTCAATATACTTCACCACCACCATTTAAAGTGAATTTCGTGAATGGGTCTCACACAAACTCAATCTCGGACTTTGCCGAGGAGGTCTGGTATGTAAGCGAAGCATATCAGAATGAAAGCTAGGCCCAAACTTTGAATTCGAGGGAACACTGTCTTCGAAATAGTAGATAGAATGCTAAAATGGAATGAAATTTATTCATTGAACATATGGTAATTATTAATATAGCTCCTAGTAGAATCCTTCGATTACTAAACTAATTTTGAATTACAATATTAAAATGTGTGTTATCGAATTATATCATGCCCGCATGATTTTATTGTATGAATGTAACTCAACTCATCAAAAACTTAAATCGTATCGGCAATGGAAGAACTGTTTTTGTTTATGTTATTATTGAGTTGGTGGATCGGAAGAACATTTGGTATGTGCTTCTCTTGGTACCGATGACGCTTCGGAGATTGGTGACGATCCCAACGCTAAGTTCGCTCCATCTGGTTGGTTAACAATTAAATAACTTCTGGGACGGAGGAGGCAGCAGGAAAGTTTAGCATGTCCATATTAACGTTGTGAGCTATCGAAATAAATAAATCAAAACGGGTAAACCATCACAATCATCACATTTCTGTCATCACGCACCTGTTCATTCTACTGATTTTTCCGTTCTACTATTGAATAAAATTAAATCTATAGTGCATGCTCTCTAACTATCAAATCTAGAAATAACTTAAATATAAATCAACTGAAATATCAAAGTAGGGTTTTAAATTAAAACTACGTGAACTAGTAACAAAGTTGAATATCAAAATCTCTCTTTGAATATCATCCCCATCATAACCATCGTCATGCAATCACCAAGAGTAGCTAATCCGTTTAAACAAAATGACAATTTTCTTTCTTCCCTAAAGCGCATATAAAAAACTTCTCCCAAATCTAGGAAAGTAATCCGTTGCGGCGCCCGTCCCAACCAAAATAAAGCTATATTATGTTTCGTCAGAGGAATCTAAAGCTCTTGGTCTGTATATTCCATTTCAGTTACCTCCAATTTCGTTAACTATATATCTATTATATCCCTTAACTAACAGAAAGTTCAATTGTTTTGACTTATGGAATGACAGAATTATATAATGTTGATGAATAAAGAAATTAGGTCTCTTATTTTTTCCGGCATGTTTTTCGATGCTGCACTGTGCATGGCGTTTGTTCACTGGCATGACGTACGGATTTTGAATTTCGCTTATCATTTTGTAAGATTTAATTCTAAAGAATTGAACAAACATTGTAACTAGCATGCAAATGTTTCGTTCTTATTCTATATTGATTGCATGGACAGATATATATATATTTTGATTAAAAAAACATTGATTTAGAAGAAATCAATTGCATCATTAATTTTGTGATATATTTGATTCCAATAATAATAAAATAATTTGATGAAATCATTTCAATCATTCATTTTAATGTAAATGTTTTTTTTATTTACAGAGAACTAAAAGTCATTTTGCATGTAAAATGGTTCTTCAGTAGAATGATTTACTATAAAAAGCACACCTACATACTTGAAACTAACCTACATATCTTTTGCCCAAATACTATAAACCGAAAAATTAATTAAAAACAATATGCCGCCGAGTTTACTAAATAAAACTAATAATACGAAATTGTAATATTGTTAACTGTAAGCCTCTTTAAACATTAGCTTTAACTCTAATATTAAGGTAATTTTACTTGATACTCTTAAATTACAAAATTACGTGTCATTTTACATTTAAGTTACTAACTTGAATATTCCAAATTAATCCCCATGAATGATTTTATGATATTGTTGGTTTATATATATGATCATGTTTCGTATAATCAATTTTCATATATAATACAAAATTGCATGGAAACTGCCATGCTATGAGAACCGATACCCTATAGCTAGCTATATTTTCTTCGAGATGCAGCCACAATTAATAGCAAGGCACAACGTTTAGAAATTATCTTTTTCATTTTAGGACGAAAAGAACCAAATTCTTACAACTAACACTTGGTTGAATATGGTAAGTTTGCGAGCGTAGAATCGTTCGCGAAGTATACAAAATGAGAATGCCACAAACAATTAAATGTCTGTTACATTCAAGTTACTTTTATTTTGTTTACGAGATCACCAGAATCGCTATGACTCGAAATCTATTTACTACTGAACGTCTTCGTCTTTACTGCGAAACCTATGCTCCTGAATGTTGCCAAGAGAGTTTTCTTTTTGTAATGCTAACAATTGCTTCTATAGTCACTATAAAGCATTTCTGGTTTTCTCTGTGAATGGAAAAAAGCAGCTTTCTGGTACGTTTTATCCTATCAAAGATTTACTACGTCCTTTATATACCCTCCTATCAGCACAAATAATATCACTACACGTGAATGCTACTAGAAAGTTGTTCGATTCCCTTTCATCCTTTTTGACTGCTCATGAGAAAGGAACACCAATCGCAGACATACTATAGTAAAACCTCTGTGTTGATCATTTGTGTACTTCAAGGAGACAGTTATTATCGAAATGCTTTGCAGCAAATTTCAATCTAACCATCATTTCCATTCCCATCCAAATGGATGTAGAAGAGCTGTTTTTGCAACAAATAGACAAGCAAAAGTTTGTGTAGCTATTTTCGAATGAAAGTTTTAAGCTGGTACAGATGACCAAACCTCAAATTTATCAAAATCATCCAATTTTGATTTCAGAAAATTGATGTTTTGTCTCAAGAGATTTTGCGCATCCTTCAGATTTAGAATCATTATCAACAACTGTTGCAATAAATTTCAGTTTTTCTACATTTAAGGAATGAAGAGCATCGACGTGTCATGATACCAGGATGCTTCTTTTAGCTTTTCAGTTTCCAGTAGCTAGATCGCATTTTCATTTCTAGTATACTTTTCTTTCTCAGTTCGAAATTTTCGATGTATGTCAATATGTTTTCTTTTTTTATTTCCAAAATATAAAATGGGGAATTCATAACACTCTCTTTCTGTTGCCTAAAGGATGAGAAGAATCAACTTCTTATAACGAACACGTGGTTACGATTGGTAAGTCCATTAACTTTCTAACCTAATACAGCGAGGATAAATAAAGTTGTGAGTTAAATAAAACAATTCTCTCAGCCGTCACTTAAACTATTGCATTAATTCTAATTAACTCAAAATTGTTTTTATTAATAATAGACAGTGGATTTAAATAAGTATTTTCTCTTCACTACTGTTATTCTCGTCCTTAAATGTATCTCACGGGGAAGAGTTGGACCACCAACAACTTAGTTTATCCTCCAAGTCTTAAAACATTTGTGCGTTTTTCTGAGATTCAGTTTTCTATATAATGGAAATTCGAAATTTCCACTTATTATACCTCATGTTTTCGCATCTGATATCATCTCAAAGGCTCTACTACATAAACAACAAAAAAACTAATTGTCAGTGCATGTCTGCTTAAAGTTAAATAACAAGTTGTCCTATCACGTTAAAATGACTGAGATTCCTAACTAACGTCATTCCTGACTCATATGCTTATTATCATATCACTTCTGAGAGAAAGTGGCTAATTAAAATCCCGATCTTTATTTGCCCCGAGCGTTTGCGTAGATTTTTCTCATTTTCATGTTCATTAAACAAAATGAGTGACTTAATATAGAGGCACTCCTATCAGAAAAAACAATTAATAACAAATCGAAATGTTATCAAAAATCAAATTTCCCCTTTTTATCATATTTGTTTATTTATCTATTGTTTACATCACCGCTTGAATCTTTTTAATGTGATTTTATTTTTCAATCCACTTATTAGAGAAATTTCCTTTCTCTGATTCATCAGAACTCATCGAAAAAAGCAAATGTAGTCATTGTTCACCAATCATTCCTAAGAAATCTTTAACTTCTGAGTGTTTTCTTTATTCGATGAACAGTGTGTACCATTTTCGAGAGTAACTTTGAAATCTTCTCCTCTGCAGCCAAGCATGTTATGTACATTTTTGAGACTCTTTCTCTGTAATTCGCTGTCTTACTTTCCTCCCTACATTAAGATGAATATATGCTGAGAAATATAATGAAATAAATGAAATATGGCAAACTTGAAACTCTGTTCGATATTAACAAGTTTTTCCTCCCCCTCGTGCCCACACAAAAACTGCTTGCGCTGTCACACATGTTCTGTTCATTCAATTGGGTTTAATTGGCTATCATCTTCTCTTTTCTTACATGTCTTCGAAAAAATATCATCTTCAAACATTGCTCCGAATTTCTGTTATTTCTGAATAATCTGAATTCATGTTTGAGTTATTTCCTTTCCTTATCCTAATTTGATATCTAAACCTATCGTTTTAATTCAAACATTTGTGGACTAAATATAATGGATGACATCACTGCAATCAAATTAAATATGTCTCCTCTGTGAAAAAACTGAAAACTTCTAAAACTTGTCAATTGGCTGAAAAAAATCACAACTCCGTGACCGGATAACTTCATTACGTGATATTGCAAAACTTTTGTGTTGATTCTGTGTGTTCTGTAAAAACTTGATGAACGAATTTAAAGGAGTGGAACGATGTCAATCTACACTGGAACGAGTCTGACTACGGCAACGTTAAGGATCTGCGAGTACCGACTTACAAGCTCTGGAAACCGGATGTGCTTATGTACAACAGGTAAGGAAATTCCAAGTAGCTACCAACAGCTACTAATTTGGTATGAATAGTAATAACTTATTTAACAGTTGTATGCTATTACTACTATTATTTATACACTATACTTTACGTTCGCGTTAAACAATTCGAAGTTGCCAAATTAGAGTGGATTTATCAATGCTCAAATTTCAATAACTCGAATTGTTATAGTCGAAATAATCACAATAACTGTTGCTCTTATAGGTTATGATCTAATAAGTTAATATAGATATAAAATTTATTTCTAATATAGCTATTAAAATTGGTCATAAAAGGCATACAAATAATATTTATATTTTAGGTCATGGAATAAGTTTATCTCTTTGAAATACAATACTCCTGTTTTGTTGAGAGAAAATCTAGGATATATGTAGCAATATAGAGAATTTACCAAATATCCAGAATTCAATATGAAGTTTTCCCTCCAAGTTTTGTGAGGATCAAAAAGTTCCGAGCTGATATTGCTGTTAGGAAGATGGAGCTTTATTATTTAGTGAAAGATCTCAAAAAAGCTGCTAAGAAAAGGAGACTTATTTTTTAGCACGCTCTGATATTAGATTAGCAAAAAACTATTCTAAGCACATGATCAAGATTCCTGCTTGAAGTTAATTAATACCATTTTTTCTTCCTTGCCAGTGCTGATGAAGGGTTTGACGGAACTTACCAGACCAAGGTGGTGGTGTACAGTAATGGAAATTGCTTGTACATACCGCCTGGCATATTCAAATCAACCTGCAAGATTGATATCACATGGTTTCCATTTGACGATCAAAACTGCAAAATGAAGTTTGGATCTTGGACTTACTCTGGTTGGCAGGTTGGTTTATTTCACAAATAATGTAATTAACTTCCAAGTATATAAGGATTTTTTTAAACGCAATACAAGTAAATCACGTTGATTAGTTTCTGAAATATATTTATAGGTACTCTAAATCGTCCAGTCTGCAATTGGGTCTAGGAAACATATTTGCATAGTCAGTTTCTCTTTAAGTTACATATTATGAAACGTTATTAAGTATGTCTATGAGCTAAATTAGGTATATGACAAGGAAATAACGAACGTTTTCAACAGTTGGACCTGAAGCTTCAAAGCGAAGAAGGTGGAGACTTGAGTGACTTCACAAAGAATGGAGAGTGGGACCTAATAGGTAAGTACGATCTTTTTTATGTCTCCATTCAAATTAGTTCTTGCTATCCCCAACATCACGGTAAAACTAGATGAAATGATAATACTTCAAGTTGTTCCTATGACTATGATTTTTTCCTTGATGTCACATATTTCATGTTCTTAATGATGATTCCATAGAAATTCAAATTCCGAGGACGCAGGTAAATCTTTTTAATGTTAAAATGTATTTATTATGTATAATATCTAAATTCTATTAAATGGTTAAAACTTGATGGAGATAAGAATTAGAAGGTATGCTAATGAATCATTTAAATAAAAATGATTATCTGTAATTTAAATAAACCAGTTTAAGCCTTTGCAAGGTCTCCAATGATGCAAACCTGTTAAGTAGATAGTAATGTTTTACAATAATATACATGTAACCGTTCTTTCCCAATAGGTTGCCCAGGCAAGCGTAACACCATTTTCTACCAGTGTTGTCCAGAACCTTATGTAGACATAACTTTCGAGATAAAAATAAGGCGGCGCACGCTTTACTATTTCTGCAACCTAATTCTGCCTTGTGTGCTGATTGCATCCATGGCTGTGTTGGGATTTACTCTACCTCCGGACTGTGGAGAGAAACTATCATTAGGTAAAGATGCGGTTTCCAAGATGTATCTATAATAATCACTAAAATAATACTTTCCACCAAGTTTACCTCTAAAAACACGTTATTTTGTGTTATATTATTTCTTATACATGCTGCTTTTCCATTATTTATCTGTACAATTATATTTTCTATCCTTTTAGAAACATACAGCTAAATCACCTGTGTATTTTTTCATGGAGTGTTGATTATTATTTGAGTTTAGCTTTTGGTTCTAGTTTTCATTTACATCTCCCTCCCTCCATTCCCAAGAAGGAAAAAAAATCGGAAAAGAACTTCAGCCGACATTATGGCGAAGAAAAAGCTAGACATTATTAGATGTGTACTTCTGAATCATTCTACAATCACGTAGTGGTGGTGTCACTTGTCAGTAAATTCCCCTGCATAGTCTTGAAAGCGATGTCCAGAAAACAGAAACTTATGAAGTTGGTGAACTGAAGATTCTAATGAATAATCTTTATTTTGTCTGGGCAGGTAACACCGATCCCCTAAGCCTTATATTGAAAGTTTAGCGTTTATTTATAATTTGACATTAGAAATAGAATGTTTCCTATCTTTAAACGTGATATAGACTAAAAATCAAAAGATCCGCTGTCCGGGGTTCCTGAAACTTGCGAATAAGTGCGAGACGTACTCAATAATTTTTTGGCAGGCATTTCTAAATTTCAATGCAAAGAACCGACGATTTTATTTAGATAAGACAATCGTAGGTAGAAGCGAAGCCGTACCGACATAACCGTTATGCTAACTTGGAAGAAAATGTAACCGAGCACAGGACCAAATTTCTGGACGAAGATGAGAGAATCAAACACCAACAGAGACAACTATCCTTGGAGAAAATGGTTTAATAAATGAAGAAAGTTCCTCTGATAACCACCTATTGAACACTATTTTACAGGTTTACCAGCACGTCGCAACGTTGTGAAGTACGAATGCTGTGATCATCCGTACGTTGATATAACATTCACAGTTGTTCTGAGACGTAGAACATTGTACTACCTGTACAACCTTGTACTTCCTTGCGTACTAATTAGCAGTATGACACTTCTGGACTTCACATTACCTCCCGCAACAGGGGAAAAATTGACATTAGGTATGGAAACCCGATATAGAAAGTATCTCAACATGGTACTTCTTGAAACAATTGCAATATTAGTTCAGATGATATACATAGTGGGATAAATTGCAAAAGATAAATTAAATACTACACGATAATTCTAAATCATTCCTAAATAAATGCAATTTCTTATTGATGTCTTTGCATTCATTTACAGAGAATCTTTAAATAATGTCACTGTATCACTTGCACCACACACAAGATTCAGAAGGACACCACTCTTACAAATTGCGACTCAAAATCACCAGTTACAACGGGCCCTGAGAAACTCTAGCGATAGGAATCTAAATAAACTATGACTTTCTTTTATTAAATAAACTAAATTCTTAAACTTTAATGAAGATAATCATGCTAGTATCATTATATTCTAAATGCCTGCCATATAATTTCTACAAAACGACTCTAAATAATCTTCGTGAAACTATATTAAATTATATAATCTAAAACATGCCTAAACTCTTCTGCTTATGTAGGATAATTGTCGTCGATAAATCATTGTGAGACTACATGATGAAAACTCAGGAAAAGGAAATATCCGTTCACGTATATAATTTCTTTCAGTTGGTATAATTTTTAAGTAGAAACTATTGGAAAAAAGCGTCACTTGCAATAATATAAAAACATTAAATATGTTCTAAATGAATTTTTTTTTTACTTTTATTTTAAACATATCTTTATTACGAAATTTTAATTTAAAACTTTTGTAACAGTTTAAATTGGAGAGGTACTTCTTTTACATCATTCAGGTAGATTTCTTACGCTTTTTTATTCCTTATGTAGAACAATTTATGACATCATGATAGGATATTCAACTCCATTTTGATAAAACTCTAAAGGCATATCATCTGTGTTACCTTCCCTTGAATTAAATTACTAATTAAAATCTAAAAAAAATACACTACAAGAAGAATCTGAATTAATTGTTCTAACTTTTCATTTCGCCATACTGTATTCAAACAGAGCAGTTCTAGCCCATCCATCCTCATTTAGTGTAAATGTACTCATTTTAACTAAATGTTCTTTCTTTCTTCATTCGAAGAAGCTACAAGTACCATATTTATTCAATGACTTTCATATCTTTTTGGCTAAAATATAACTATAATACTATCTATGAAATCACTTGTGGCTTCATGAATCTGCATGGTATCTTTGCTTATGCTGCTTCCACATCACCGAAACACAGCAAATATCCACTTTGTAAAACTAGCAGCAATTCAATTAACGAACAAACACACTGGCATCAACCGAACTTGCCAAAAGTAATCAATACCTCTTTCATTTGGTTCCATTATCACAGCATGATTATTTAGGCTTCCAGCTCTATGAAATAACTTCGACACAACAAAAGTTAGAAAATGAACCCTTCAGCATTTTTGTAGTTGATCTAATTAGACATTATTTCATACAATTTGTTTGATTCAGTATCTCGAAAATATCTACCGCCAGAGATACGTAGTTGATAGACAATATCAAAAGCACATTTAGTAATGCGGCCTCTGAATAAAAAACGATAATAATCGCTCTTAAAGTTTCTTTACATTACATGGAAACTATTGAATGTCTCCAATTGAAAATGATACTAGTCCTCCTCACTGTAGAACACACTAACTCTTAGCTATCTACAGACCTCTTATCTTTATCTGGTTTATAAACTACCTTCATCTCTCAACGGCTTAAATAATTCATTATTTGTCCATAAATAATTTTCTCCCTCACCTAAACCTTCTACTTCCGAGTTTGAGCGAAATACACATACGGTTCCTTAACTCAAAAGTTTTTCCGTTATTTAATTTTTCCCAAAGAATATGCTCCGTTCTGACTAAATCATTCTATCCTCGACTGTCTGTACCCTGTCATAACAACCAAAGACTTCTTGTGATAATAGCATTTTTAGAGCTAGATGTTTTCCCTCAGAAAATTATATGTTCTTGAAAACCTCTTTCCGTCCTCTTTGAGTGATATTAAGTCAAAAACTAATAGCTTTAAGAATAAATTCTACGTTGTTTCATGTTGATCTCTAACTCTTGTCTTTTTTCATCATGAACATTCTAAGAGTCTATACTGTTATAATGATTATACGTAGCCTAGCATTCCATATGGAAATTTCTTCACAACTATATATAAATTCATCACATATGTCATTCAGAGAGAAAAAATATTGAAATTGTAATTATTGTACAAAGATTGTATATGTATAATTATCTAATGATAATATCATAGGCTTCTCTCACAATTCAAATTGCAGAAATTACTATTCTACTGTCGTTAACCCTGTTCCTGAACATGGTGTCGGCAACCACTCCGAACACTTCAGAATCTGTCCCACTGATAGGTAATACCGGAGTCTACTGTCACGAGAACTTCAAAAACTATAGCTTCAAAATGTTCCCCGATTTGAAATTTAATTGTTTAATGGCACCTTGCTAATATTTTTTATCTAATTACTAGATGTTTATTCACATTCAGTTTGTACTTTTATTATTACCTAGGAGATGTAAAAGATTGGAAATGCAAACTTGTTTGAAGCTTTCCGCCCGGGGTTCGAAGATGGCCGTGGAAGGAGAGAGAGAGAGTTTCATCTTAGCAAGACTTAACGAAAAATCAGGGGAAATACTTCATTTTCTACTTGCTCATCACAGTTAGATCAACCAGAAATCATCGCAAACAAACACTTTCCCTCCACTCTTTAACAAATCACTAACGGTAGCTGAGATGATGAAACTGTAGATATACAATTTGATTAAATGAAAGAGAGAAAGTATTGTATCATCTACAGTTCCATTTGACAGAAGCACCACACACCAATCAAACTATTACACCTTTCTGTTAATTCACACAAACTGACAAAAACCTTCCCAAAAGAATTGCAAGTAACACTAGTAAGTTAGGGACCAAAAGAAGAATTTCTAGTAATGAGGCAATAGTATTTCAGAAGAGAAAGAAAACAAATCTGAGAAGATCGACAATGCTACTGTGTTTTTATTTCGAAAAGTACAGCACGTCACTGACATAAAATTCTACCTTAACGTACGAAATAAATAATGAAACTTGCTTATCGCGACTTAATTGAAGAAATCATAGCGAAAAAAATCCGTTATGCGTAAATAAAACTCGAGATTATTTTAAAATGAATATCGGAGCGTTAAATAAAGTTGGTCGAAATAGTAAAAATATTTATGCCATTATCTAAACACAAGCCTGGCGTTATTTATTTTCAAACATATTGATTTATATATATATATATATAAATATATATATTGAGATTTGTATGCGTTCTATTATTTGTTAATCCTCTTTTAATTTGCTCAACTCATAAACTTTCGAAAGAATTAATATGTAAATGTGCTTCCTATTGTTTTATTTTTTCTCACTAAATGCATGCAGGTTTTATGATTTAAAATGTCACTTGAATATGCACGAATAATCTTTTGGCTATGCAACCTGGAAGTTATTTCTAGAAACTGGAAGAGTCAGTACACGGACACATACTTTTGGTGTTGCTTCAGAAAACATTTGTTGATAGAACTAACTTCCAAAAGATAAGATAATCACATTGAAAAACCACTGCTTTATTTGATATAAGTATTTGATGAAAATATTCTCTATCTCCCTAACTTGAGTAGAAAATGCCTCATTGAAATACCATAATTTAACATTGAAATTAATATATGAATAATATATACATAATTAATGGTTTCTTTTATTCAGTAGGATCTATTTCTTTTTATAATTTATAATTCTTTTATTTTTTTTTTATTTCCTCAATTGATCATTCTTACACTACGAATAGGTTCTTGGGTCATAAATAAAATACTTTCACTTCATTTCAATGGGATTAAAAAACTGAAAACTAATTGAAACAAAGAAGCAGCAATTTGATGGTGACAATATTTAATTAATCCTACCTGGCGGAATATAAACAATACGAGATATGTGTGTAGATAAATAAGAGATATTAAAATGTCATCCGATGGTGAAATGGTTCATTTCTGTCTGTCTCTCCAAATTATCCCTTCGTTACATCTTTCTCTGCATGGCAAACTTCGTGTCATAACTCCCTCAAAGATCCCTCAAATCCTTATGAAAATATATTCCAGATCAAAAACTCATGGAACTATTTTGCAAACTAATAATTCTTTAGTTTCCTGTTCGACAGAACGTATCAATTTTCCACAGAAAATCGAACTTAATTTCCTCGTAAATACAACAATGATCAAAATTCTAAATAAATCCATCCAACCCTCTGTTTCTGTTCATCTTGAGAGCTAAATAATTCTATTTTCGATAACTACAAATAAACTTAAATAATGAATTGATTCTAACAACCAAAAAGCCTTAAATCTAAAGAATTAGACCCAATGCTTATTCTACCTTCTACTAAATGATAATTTCCATATAGTCCCTATTTATCCTTTTTTTATCATTTGCATTTATTTAATTTACTTGATTGTATGATTGAGTCAAATGAGAGTAATGTGTGCCAGTTTCTAGAGATCTTTCATTTAGATGAATTATGAAACAAATCACGAAAGGAGAACAGAAAAAAAGTGTAGTAAATTGATATAACTTTGAATCCGAGGAACACACATGATACTCCCATTTCATTCCGTTAATATAATTTCGAGAAACCATATTAATCTTTTTCTCTCGGTTTCATGTGCCTGCTATGAATTTCATTCTCTCCTCCTAAGTTCTTCTGTTGAAGCTGTAAGTCTGGTTTCGGAGAGAATTTTGGTTTGATGACTGTTTTTCTGTAGGTGTGACAGTCCTCCTATCCCTCACTGTGTTTCTTGACATGGTCACCGGAACTATGCCACCGACAAGTGAATCTGTACCTTTGATAGGTAGGAGTCTTACTAGAGAGTGTATGCGCCATTTCACCATCAGTTTAGAAAGTTCACTGTCTTGCTCTGTATTTAAGCAGACGCCGATCACATTAGCAGTATTTTCACCATCACTAAACTTTAGTCACATTGAACTGCATTCACAAAAACACTATTTTTGGTTCTCATTTATTGCTCGTTTTATAAATTTGAGTACTGCACGCAAGTGTGGTAGTTAATTTTCGTTTTCCAATCTATAAATCACGAACACATCGTTTTGTTCACTTTTATACACAGTATAGTTCCATCTTTTCATTTCCTCACTGCTGGATTTCCTTTGCATATTATTTACCATTTCAGGAGTAACCATCTTACTATCATTGACCGTATTCTCAAACATGGTTAACGATACTATGCCCACTACAAGTGATGCTGTTCCGCTACTAGGTAATCGCTTATATATTATTTTCATTAGGGTTTATAATAACCTATTCCAGTAGAGATATTCTCATAGCTATAATTTTCCAGTAAATAACGCTAAAAAGAACTAAGATTCGTCTTGCTAACTTATTTTTCTTTCTGTGCCAATGCCTTTTTAAGAATTATTACCATTTATTTTTTTCTGATCAGTGTACCAGACAAGATTTTCGTGTTGTTACAAAATGCTCTAGAGTGAACCTACTTCTTCTGCAGCGAATGACTGTTCTTTCACTTTTATTATCATGCATGCGAATCTCAGTGTTTTGTTGTACAGCTCTTTCTCTATATACTATACCAAGCCATCAGGGGTTCTATCTCTTCTCGCACTTTCGTTCTGTAAGGATTTGTATCGATGCGAAATCTTTCGTCATTCACCAGAGGCTCTCTCACATTACTTCTAATGTTCAGTTCTTTATTTGGAATCCCTAAGAAAGTCATACCATACTTGGAAAGCGAAATATAATTTTGGAGGTACACAAAAATTCACTCAAGTTACAAAGTTATCGTTTGGATTATGAATACCAATTTTAATGGACTAAGTTAAGGGCCTTTATCTGAGTCAGTATTTTAAACGCTTAATACTTCTTTTTTATTTTTGGTTTCATTTTAAGCTTCATTCGTCGCTTAAACCATCATTATTTAAAAGAAACATAAATAACTATTTGTGCAGATATGCAAGTGACGCGTTCCATTTACGGACTAAATAAAACTGCAGCGAAAGGTACTCATTTACTTCGATGAATTGTTTATACCTGAATAAATAGCACTAGCCAGATTGCTAATCTCCATAGTACATGTATTTCATTTAAATATTATTTACTTTCAGTTATAATATCCATTTAATGTCCCTATCCTGGATTTATTTCAAGGGCCCCTGATATAAGTGAAGAAGCAATATCTGGAAACGAAGCAGAAAACCTCGACTCATAACATCAATTCATTTATATTTTCACAGGGAAAATTTGCAATTGTGGCCTAAAAATGCTGTCGGCATGTCCAATAGTTGGAAATTTTCCCAATTAGAAATAGAGAACATGATTCATCCAAACAAAACAACAAACAATAAACACTTACACTAATAAAATGAAAAAAAAAACATTTCAAGAAAAGTAAACTAAGTTAGCGCTTATAAAAAACTAATTATCGAGAATTGGAAGTAAAAAGTACCTACTAGATTCCTGTTGATGCAACTATTTCTCCTATTTCTCAACAGGAGTTACGATCCTTCTATCTTTGACAGTATTTCACAACCTAGTGACGGAAACTCTGCCACAAGTCTCAGATGCCATGCCTGTTCTAGGTACTCTCGACTAAAATGCTCCACCAACAAATGAATCCTTTCACTGTTAAACAATCAAAAGATTGACATAAATGAGAGTAAAACAAGGGAAATCGTCTAACTTTTCCCAGAGAAAGTCTCCATTAGATTTCTAAATTAAACCGTGAACCTATATATTAGACGTTGAAGCTCTATGTTCATCAGCTTTTGAAGAGTAGGATAACTAGCTGAATGCTTAAACGTCGTAGAGAAGAAGCATGCTCGCGATTACTGAAAGCTATAACAGATAACTATGTGTGCAATGCTCTTTTTATAATTGTTGTAAACTTGTTACTTGTAATACAAGGTTATAGTACCATTAACCAAAGATATTAATACTAAATAAACAGAAAATTCATTAAATTCACGGATTGAATAGAAAATTGAAAATGTTAATCTGAATATACGGATTTTCTAAAAAGAACCATCAAACATAATTAATAATACAGAAAATAAAAATAACCAATAATGATATTCCATGTTGAATGTTTTATCCCTAGATATTAACTGCTTTTAATGGTAATAAATTGAGCGCAGTAGCTATACTATGTATACATAGATAACCTCAAAAGCTGCCACGATACGTAAAACTAAATCTAAAGATGGATATACTACGATTAAAGCGTCTTTAAATTAAAGAACACCTTCTAGAGACAGCTAAATACACTAAACTTTGTCTAAATCGTGACATTCGGCGATACTTACCCAAAGCTAATTAGTATTTTTGGTTCTACTCATTAATTTCAATTTCATTTCCTTTTTAATGTCATTCAGTTCTTTTTTCTTTCATATTAAATAATCTATATCAGAACGAATTTCTAAAAAATGAATCGTTTGGTAACTTGTGGTTTAAATAAAATAAGTATAGTTAGGGTAAGTTTAAACTAAACTAGCACTAAGTGAAAAAAATGTTGAACCATATATTGATTTAATACTTGAAATATCTTTGACTCGTAAATCATTCAATTCCATGTTAACTAAAATATTGATAAGATTTAGTTGGTTGCCACTTTTTCAGTTATTTTGATTTGAATCGACTAATCTCTTGACTGATCAATGACAGTGTCCTGAGGATAATTCTCCTAATTGCAACAAATCAAGGCAAACTATTTGAAGAGGAATGTTAACTATTGAATTGACGAGCTATTATTCACGACTCAAAAGTTTATAATTAGTTTCCAAGAATGTGATGGCACGAACTATTAACATCAATTCAAAATAATTCCCAGGTGAATTGGCTATTGCGAATATTACGAGAATTTTCTTCAGTGATGGATATAATTATTCAATTATTGGAATCTGTAGTAATGAAGTTGAATTGAAAATATGCGAGAGGTTGAACTAAATCCCCAGTGAACTGACTCAAGTTATTATAATTTGACTTTTAGCTTCATCAATTTGAGAGTATAATATAATTTAGAAATGGGAAGCCTAATCTTTAGTTGTTGTTATAATGAGGTGATTTTAAGTGGCGTTGGTTGATATTTCATGCAGGTGTTGCGGTTCTCCTATCACTTTGCGTGTTCTCTGAACTGGTCAACAATACACTCCCTCAGACATCAGACGCTGTGCCACTGCTAGGTTAGATAATCAGGCACTGAAACTAGCTAAAACTACTGCTCCTGTTCTCAGTCTTCTTTGTTTCTCTTTCTGTATTAAATATCTCTAACGAAAATCATGATTCCTCTTCTCCCATCTCTCTGAATCTTTGTCCAATGGCACTTTTCAATCTCTGAACGTATGTGTAACTGACACATAACCTATGCCACTCTCTGTATTCTCCTGATGTCAATCTACTATTGCCTCAATTATTATTGTTCTACTGTTTTAATATGCTATTGTTTACTAAAATTAAATAAAGATATTCTAAACTAAATGTTGACTTCATCTAAGCTTGTGCAAAACAGCATTCTCTCTCCAAAAAAAGCACATTGCATTCTAAACTGTTTTACTTAAATCCCTGTTTATTCGTTTGGAATACTGATTGTTGTCCGTTTCTGATCTACTAAAATTGAATGAATGTCTAACTAACTCTGCTGTATAATACCAATCTAACTACGAATAATAATTCTCTCTAAACGTGTCCGCATATACTAGTTTGCGTGTCCGCAGCTAGGACGAAAGATTATGATAAGAACAACTACGATCGACTTTTGTATTTGGAAGCGCACCTATCAGCCACTAATTTGTACTTATTCGGATCACCCAATTATAACATTTTATTTACTTGACAACACCGTTATGTGACTCTTACTTTCAGTTCAAAGGACATTCATAAATCATTCACGAGCTCCTTTTTCTAATGAACAAATACCCTAAATATCTCTTACCACATCGACCAGGAGTGACTGTCTTACTGGCAATGTGCATCTTCTCAGAAATGGTAAACGAAACCTTGCCTCAAGCATCCAACCAACCTCTCATAGGTACCAAAACAACCAGGTTTCTGTATGCATTCTCAGTAGAGATTTCAACATAGCTGATTTTGAGACATTCTTGCATATGCAGCATATATATCTATATATATATAACCAGCTACAGATAATATATCTATATTATATATATACTAAGACATTGTCAAACCTTCAGCAGTGCCATTTACTTCATCTCTTGATTAAAACTGCACATCTATTTTCTCAATTTCATCCTTCTTTCTTATATAATCTGGTAATTATTTTCCGTGTTCTTAAGAATTGAATAATTTAAAGCAGTTAAATGCGAAGGACTTTGAACTGCCATTAGATCTAAGCCTGCATTCTCTTTACTTTGGAAATGAATATATATAAATATATATTCTACAAAGCTCTATTAGTTGCCTGAAAGTATAACAGTATAGACAGCTTCAGAGATTTGTAAGTTAGAAATGCTTGACTCTTTGACTTCTATCTTTGCATTTCTTGATACAAAATCGCATCTGATTGCCTCAAACAGCTGACCAAGGCCAGAAAAACTATAATATTGCACTTCTTCATTTAAGAAAACTATCATCCTTTCAGTAGTCTTTTTACTTTAGTATTACCATAAGACTTTCAGACTAATTTTTCTATCTTAACTTTTTAATATAGACTAGAATTATTAAAACAGAAATATTAAAAATCATGAACTAACTACACTCTGACATCAGTTCAACTTATTTTTCTATCAGTAAGCCATTACTCTTATTCAACCAACACCAACAGCAGTCGTCGGACACATTTCAGACAACTAAGCAAATTACATGAAAGAATAAGTGCAAAATTTTGCTGATACGTGTGGCTCTCTAAAACTAACTCAAGAACTCTATTTGTGGACGTAAAATTTAACTAAACTCTCTTGAAAAAAGGGATTAAAACTGACTAATACTTTTTAATTAAGCCAGCAAATCCATTTGCTTATTTGTTATGGCATCTTTGTTTTTATGCACAATTTATACTGTATGGATTATTTTTCTATTATTTAAACTATTGCACAGCCCTTCGTGTTATACCATCATAATATTAGCTAATCATTTTTATTGTTTTTTTATCATTTATTTCCAATGCTGTAAGAATTGAATATTTTTATGCTTAACTAATTGTCTAATATAAAATCTCAATACTCTATAACTTTGCCAGAAGGGAAAAATTCGCAGCGGTATGAACATATTTTGCATGGTCTAAGTCAACTCTTTGCGGATCAGATGTACAGACAATTTCAGTATGGATTTCAGCGTGAGAGAGATTTTAAGCATCAGACATTTCTACTATGTATGCCAAGAAGGAGTTTATCGTTAGCACTTTTCAGATGGAAGGTCTCTTTATTTCTAGTCACCAAAGATGTCTTCCTTTGATTGCATCTTTCAATTCATTGCAACACAATCCAGTTTTTAAGAATTACTTTTCATGTTAATGCAGCTGGACAAAACTTTTCTGACTGGAAGCATTTGTCAAACTTCTGATCTTTGTTGAGATCTCAATCTGATAACAGATAACGGGTGCAGTTATTGAAAAATGATTAAACTGAGAACTGACTACATCTTTCGTTAAAATTGAACTTAAATAACTGCATTCGCGAGCATGTTGAAAATTTATGAGCTAATCTTTTCGATATTCTACGGTTCGATGAAAGCACGATTAATTAAGGAACTTAGATTTAATTTAAACAATCAATAAATAAGAAATTGATATTGGTCATTCTTGCAAACATCAAAAACTAACTAATAAATTGATGAAACTTAAAACACATTTGGTCAATTGTACAGTGAACAATAAATTTAATATATCATCCAAGATCCTCAAAAAAACATAATACTCACAGTGTTATTACCTAGTCTACATAAAAGTAACAATAAAACATAAAACCAATAAACAATGAAATAAAATTCATTTTTCATTTGATATCATCTTCATAAAACAACGAAGTGAGCTTCGAATCATTAGTTTCATTCCTAAAACTCACAGTTAAAGATCTTCAAATTCGTTTATAGCTTTATATAACATTCAATCTCAAATATTCTCCACGTCCACTAAAAGGTAAAATATTAAAACTACATTACTTTAAAGCTAAATATTAATCTATAAAATTATATATGGGACGTTAATGCCATAAATGGTATACTAATAAACACATGTACTCTCCTACCACGGCCTTCCAAGTATCGTTGGCTAAGCTTAATCTATCTTTTTTACTAAATGTTGTCTTGAAAATATAAATATAATGTTTGAGAGACGATAATCCTAGACTAAACTCCATAACCAACCTACCTATACCTCATCCTTAATCATCTATCAGTGGACCTACGATTTGTTATGACGATACAACTAGAGTTTGAAACTCTGAAAATACTAAAAGTTCCATATTGCAATGTCTGAGAACAGCAAGGTGAATATGTATGTGTTAATACCATTCAATGTAAAAAAATCTTTACATTATCTGACAAAGTTATTAGTGCTCATGGCATTCAAAGAAACTATAAATCTATCCCCTCTCCTCAAACTAAAACGACTCTTTCAACTACTGATCGTTAAATCTGTCTCGCCTCGTTCTAAACTATTTTAACTAACCTGTTCTCCCCTTCTGTAACCCTTCTCCCATGCGACTAAATAAAGATTAACTTCTTCTAGTTAATATTCTCCGATTGAAAACTCCTTTTCTAATCTTACTGGATCTATTACTTCGCCATTTCTGTAATAGATCACTGGTGATCCGAACTAATTAATGTCTTCTCTCTTAAATACCTAGTGCTGCCTTGGGTTCTCTAGCTTCGAATCTAGTTCTCTTTAGTAATTTTACACATCAAACCCGAGTACAAGATATAAAGTGAATTTAAAATCACTACTTTTTAATGCATTTACATCATGAGAAGAAGTTCAGTGAAGTGTACGAGGGTTTGATGACCGAACAATAGAGTACCGCATCAGCGCTTGCATGCGATGTAGATGGCTTTGGACATGTAGTTACTTGCAAATTAGATATTAAGGTGGTGAACTGGCCAATCTGTAGCAAATATGAATAATCTTAAAATTTTGGATTGATTGCATGTATGTAGTTTGTACAAGGTTCTAGCAGAACAAAAATAATAAATTAGTGCATGTATTGTTGTTCGTTGTAATACATAAAGTATTGCAGCATTCGACACATCAAAAGTTAATCAATATAGATCAGAAGGATTTTAAATATCGATTTAAACGTTAACCTTTTATCACATCAATTCGAAATGTAAACTTGACCTTGAAAAAAAGTTTCAATATAGGATTTAAAGAAGCATCGAAATAGTGATAATTTTCGAGAGTACATAAATTATGCCCCTGATAAGAAATATTAGACTACCAGAAAATTAGTTTTCTTCCAGAAGTATTAATACTATCAGATGTGTTGAATGCTAGCTCAAAGAACGACTACTGTTTTAAGCCGAACCTAATTCTTCTTTTTTCTCGCTAGGCACATATTTCAATTGCATCATGTTCATGGTGGCGTCGAGTGTCGTGAGTACGGTGTTGATCTTGAACTATCACCATAGATCGGCTGACACACACCAAATGACACCGCTGGTGAGTCTCACAATGGAGAAAGGAATTCATAAAATTAATCATCTAACTAATTTAATTGAGGCCATAAATATGCTCATAGACAATATAATTGTATCATATTTCACACCTTTTAGGTACGGAGTATGTTTCTACAGTGGCTACCCTACGTCCTACGGATGCATCGACCCGGAGAGAAGATTACCAGGAAAACAATCAAAAGGAATAGAGAAATGAAAGAACTTGAGCTGCCTGTACGTATTGTATTATTAACAATCAGACTTAAATTGTATGAAACATCTCTCGTCTAAAATAATTAACCCAAATAAAAAATTTCAGGAGCGGTCATCAAAATCTTTGTTGGCGAATGTTTTGGATATCAATGATGATTTTCGTTCAAACACTCTTCCACATGCTGGACATGGTGCCAACAACAGCACAGTAGCTGGTGGAATCATAAGAATACCTCATTCAGGTCATTCAATTGACGACTCTCAGATGGTACACACATGCATGTCTCAATGTTCCAGAGAACTTAGTCTCATCCTTAAGGAAATCAGGATGATAACAGATAAGATGAGGAAAGAAGATGAAGAACTAGAGGTACAGTTTACTATCCTTACATCTAGATATAACATATCAAATGCTTGATATTGAAAATTGATACTGATAGGAGCTTTTTCTTTCAGGTGGCCAATGACTGGAGGTTCGCTGCTATGGTTGTTGACCGCATGTGCCTGATAGTGTTCACTCTCTTCACAGTTGTAGCTACTGTCGCTGTACTGCTATCGGCTCCACATGTCATGGTTTCATAATCAATATAAAAACTCTTGAATAAATCGAAGAAAATAAATTAGGCAATAGAAAATGAGCAAATTGTAGTATTCCTCTTTTGTTTCTTGCCTCTGAAACTAAGAAAATATAGCAGCTTGTATATTCAAGTTACTTGTGTGATTATGCAATTGTATATCCACATAAATAATTTAAATCACTACCTGAGCTTGCTTAAATATCAGTTTTTCACTTAAAACGATTAAATTGTTTAACGTCAACAACCTTACATCCATTCAACGTCACATTGTATAATTATTGGTAATTAATAAGTTACCAAGGTTCACTTAAACAAGTTTTCTGATATTTTCTGAGCTAGAAGTGCCAAAAAAGTTTTTACTTCGAAGCAGTGTACGAATCGCAGTGGTAATATGGACAAGTTATTTTAACAAAGCTCAAAACAGCGCAGAATTGTGATAAAGCACCACGTCACTTAAGCAATTTAAGGTTCACACTTTTTCACTGTGTTATGGTCATCAATAGACTGGCTAGACCTTATAAATAAGCTGTATCTTTTTAGATTCTTGTAAATTCCTTGAGACGATATTGTTACAAACCTCCGAGACAATACCTACTAATATATCGATAATATTTATCATTGTAGTTGTTCGTAGATCTGACAATGCAGTCTCTTAACTCCTGATAATAATCCTCCTTGACAATTTATATATGTATCACTGTGACTCCCCCCTTCAACGCAAATATTATCGATGTCACGAATTTTGTTTGTAATGCTGAAAATTTGTCTCCTCAACAAATATTCGATGAAGCATTTTGAAAAATCCTCTTCTGGAATATACCAAAAGTTAATACAGTATTACAATTAAGCTGAAGCTATCAATTAGTATGTTCTCTATGTGTCCAAGCTATACTTAGTTTAATGTACGTTGAATCCTCTTCTTGTATACTTACTTCCTCTATTGAACCTTTTAGCTATATATTTTAGGCTTCTAGAATGATTTGTAGAGTTATTGCAATAATGTACAACTTAATATTTTTCTCAAATGTAAAAACTAGTGGAGATTTTATAGTTTTTAATTAGTTGGTTTGCTGATATCTCCATTACGGATTAAATTTTGGATAATTTAATTCTGCATTGGGTGAATTATTGGTGTTTTCTTTCTTGTTAACGTGGATATATGACTGGCCTCTATTTGCACAAATTTCTTATAAACACTGTATAATGTACTCATAATTTCTAAAGATGGCTAACTTAGTGTCTAACATATTCTCGAGGATCACAATAACAAAACTATGTCATAGAAACTGTCCCTAAACTTAAGACCTTAACCTTGCTGAAAATGGAAAATGTCTGCCAGATTCCTGCACTGAAAAAAATCAAAATAAACTATAGAAGCAACTCGTACTTTGAAAAATTTGTTATATACTCTGATGGTTTCTCTCCAATTTGGAATTCTGTTGTTCACTCATTATATTTTCAGGAATAGGATTCAAAAGCATGTTTTCAATGCCAACTACAAAAGATGAAGCAGATATTAATTTTTAGTATTAAGCGTGAGCTATAAATATGATGAAATGAGTCAAATACCTATATATACATATAAATATATATATATACTGTTTTGATATTTTTAATAATACTATATATGAAAATATCTATAATTTGACAATCTTGTATATCTAATAATGGTCTAGATCATGAGAATATTACTGAATATATACTGTTATTTAGTATTAGTTGACCTGTACAATGCGATTGTATGTAGGTTATCAATGAATGATTGCGTCACTAATTTCTGTATAAAAGTTATAATGAATGATGACGTCAACAATCACTAAAATAATAGATCACTCTGATCGATGATGTCACTATTTCTTGTAGCTGCTAAATGACGACGCTAATCACTTAACAAAAGGTATGAAGGATCCTTGCTTCGAATCTTGTGTTGTGTCCGACTGTTTATGAAATTCCAAATTCTAATAATTACTGTCGTTCTGAAATTCTCAAAAACTGTTACTATAGTGTACTATTGAATAAGGAAAATTCACCATATCTATAAGGAAAATATGACTGTAAAAAATTTCTTCATTTTGTGAAAAAATTCAGATTTTATTAATGTTTGTATATTGGTTGAATTTATTGAAAATTGTATTTTCATCTCGTTTCATATTCTAAAAGGATTTTATTTATATACATATTTCAAATATTTAAGAGTTTTATAATTGGAATAGACTGATGTGATTTAGTAATGGAGAAATACACACAGGAATGGTCTGGGATTGCGGTAGGAATTGCCGATGGTTGGTTTCATGTGTAAAATATTACTGTTTTTCTCCCTACAAATATTCTAGTCTTCTATTCACTAAATATTCCTATATATTCCCCATACTCTAGAGCATCCATCTAAGCAAGGATATATTATATTACTGTAGCAAGGAGAGTGCCCAATGACTTTAAGTTCGTATTATGTGGATCTTTCATTGGTTTCAAATTGTGGTACCTGTATATTGTAAATTAATTCGAGACTTCGAAATTATGTACCATATAATATAGTTTATTTATACCACAAATCGATTCTAATGACAAAACGTGAAATTTTGATGAGTGTAGTTTTTTAAAAGAGTTATATCACTGTACATTATGAGTAAAAAAGGAGTGTAGACTACCAAATTGATATCTGAGCCCAGAGCATCTCCAAGAAAAGTGTATCTAAGCGAGATATACAATTTTTGTAAGACGAATAGTTATTTAAGTATGGCTACCTAATCAGTCATTTTCTTTCAGAAAACTTATGCGAATTTTTGTACGCCGTAGTGAAGACGTTTAATAACTTTGCTCAAATTAATTAGTATCAATGTATGTTGCTAGAAGAACGAACGGGCGTTCAGTTTCATCACTACAAAACTAGGTGGTACCTACATTCGACATATTCGGAACATTAGCAGGTTCAGAATCGTAGCTTGTGATAGGATGGCTCATATGTCACATAGATAAAAAAAAACAATAATGAAGTACGAACTTTTTGTCGAGTAGCAGGAAGGGTAACTTTGGAGCCCAAGAGAACCAAAAATACATATAGGCAATTAAGCATATGTGGGAATGTATTTGTACAAAAATGTGAAGATAAAAATAATACGAAGTTTCTTTGTGAACCTAAGTTATGTTTCTGTGGAAGTTGACCGTTTTCCCAACTAATTTACATCTGTATCTTAGATTTTCAATAAATATTGCTGACATTTTCACAAGTATTTTAATTTCCTCTGAAGACAGACGGAATGCAAGTAAGTACCAATTCTTATTATTTTAGGTATATAATAATTAATAGGTACTCACGATGTAGTTCTTCCATATTCCATGGTAAAACATCATGCAGTTTCCTATCCACCGCCACATTTCTATTCAAAAATAAGATTAAATCAAAGCATTAATATCTCAGAAGATATAAGCAATTAAAACACTGAAAAGTTAAGTAAAAATAATTACTGTAACACTTTCAGCCATCACATATGACCCTAACTTCACTCACATAATTTAAAACATTACTGATCAAATACTTTGATAATTTAGGTATATGGACCAAAAGTACACAATTATTAGTGGAGAATCCTCAAATCGCGTGACGCACACACGCACACGCGACCAATCACGGAGCATTTCACTGATGACGTACGTACGTAAGCTGGAAACATGCCACATGTCGCTATATATTAGATGAATAACAATTTTACTGTTGGATTAAAGTTTCTATTAGACCTAATTAATCTTTTGATTCAGTTGGAATGACTATATATTCTAAACATCTACTCATTAAGCATGTAGATTACCAGAATTAGATTATAAAGTTTTCAAGCTATAATAAAAAAATAAGTTAGGTAACTATTTTACATAGCGGATGTTTATTTACCAAATTAGCTTAGTACCTAGTTTCATATAATAAATCAAACCTACCTAGAATATTAACAGAAATAAACTGCATTGTCTGCATATGTAATTTTAATGTGAACCTCTTTTCAATAAACTTTATTATTATTGATTTATATTATTTATAGCATTATCCTAACTAAATACCTATAAGTATAAGCCGTATAGGTAAAAAATATAGGTAATTGTTAATAAAACAAGTTAATGATTCAATAATATTCATCTCTCCATCTATAATATTTTCGGGAATTATGATTTTAAAAGCTTTTTGTCAAAACCCTGTAATGATTAACTATGACAAACTATGAACGGTTTCCTAATTAGTGAACTAGGGAGGGGGGGGGAATTCTCAATAGTCGACGCCCCATTAGTCCGACGACAGTTCCATCTTTCTGTGTTATTTTTATTTTTTGATTAAAATAAAAAATATGATTAAATAGGTATACTCGATTAATAACTAATCTAAATAATATATTAATTTTTCATTTCTTTCATTTTTAAAATTTTATATTACTCTTTTATTTTACTTTATTTCTAATAGTAATTTATGATGGGGCAGCCGGCCCCCATATATACATATATTTAATGTTAAATCACTAATAAACTACAAAAGTATCGGACTATTGGGGCGTCGGACTAATGGGGCGTCGGACTAATGAATAGTAACAGAACTAGGGTAAGTTCCGAATTATTGGACTGTTCCTCATTTTTCGATTATATCAAAAAAAATGCAAGTGTTATTTAACTTGTATCTAATTATATTCATATATCTCTTTCACGGTCGAAATTTAAAATCGTAACGATAACTAACCGTAGATCTACAAGAAATTATTAGGTACACAATATCGTTTCTCAAAAGTTTGGATACGGTGTAGTACCTAGTTTTAATTTTACTTTTCTGGTGACGGGTGGAGAGAACTGCCTGAATGAAGCTTTAAGAAGTAATTTCGTTAAGCGGGGTTTACATGTTCACTGTATACGTGGGAATGTACTTGTACAGAAATGTAAAGATAGATAATATGAAGTTTCTTTTTGAATCTTTCAATTTATCGAAGAAACTCTACCGGGCAATAAATTTTTTTAATATGATTAAAACCAACTTCCTGTCACCGAATTACCTACTTCCTAAAATGAAATTATGGTAAATGTTATGATTTTTCATTTCAAATACCAGTAATTCGTCCAGAAAGGCAGCTAAGCGTCTAGAAACTGAATGCTAAGCAGATCCACATTGAAAGTAACATCGTATAGTATGAGAAATTTTAAATATTAAAAATAAAATGAGTGATTTGAAGGATGTAAGAATTACTGATCTATTTGTTAAATGATAAATTAATCTTCCGTAATTATCCGGTTTTATCTCATCAAAAGATCTGCCTTCGCACGATAGAAAATTAAACAGAAGTGGTCTATATTTGACTACGAATATATGCCACTACTTCCTAGTTGCTAGATGATTGATTATTGATTCTTAATTAGACTTTTAAAGTGATTTATTTGTATTTATTTGTACATAGAATACAATATAATACTCTTCATTACAAATCTAATTCACGTGTATGGTATATGACCAATATTGAATTGTATCTGGCCCTAATAAATTTATTTATTCAAATTGACAACTATTGGAATGACTCATAGACCAGCAATTTTTTCAACTTTTCAATATTTCACTTAGTGATCATGTACATTCATATCTCCGATATTCACCGTTTCCGTCAGTATTCAAACTAGGCGCGCTATGGTTCAATGGAACCATCGGGTCCTGGTGTTCCTCTTCTGTTCCGTGTAGTCAATAAGGTAGCGGGCAGAGCGCCGGCGCCGATTGCTTCCAGTCTTAAGAGTCCGAATCCTGGCAGTAGCAGTTCGTATCCAGTCACCGGCGTAACAGAGTGCTGGAAGAAGGCCAGCATATCTACCATGGTCGTCAGCTTTGCAGAAACATTGTGAACATGATTAGACTTTAACGGTGTTTAGAGTAGTATTTTCTGTTACATCTAGTATCTTCTCTAGTTACGTTCTTGGTGTTGAGTGAATCGATTGCCTAGATTTTAGCCTACATAGGATGAGTGTTGGTCGACAAAGCTAGGTTACAGAGGAGTTAAGAGCATTCGGTCAAGATGTATCTCCCATCCAGAACTTACTGGTCAATTCTACTAGTGGCAGGTGCCTTGTATTTCACTTCCAAAACAGGTGAGAACTATTTCCAACTAATTGGTTTATTATTTGTACTTTTCTGTTGAGTCTACAAGGTAAATCATAAGAATGCAAGTACGTAAAATGTATAATCTATATTTTAAGCCTATTCCCATAAAATAAAAACTGTTTTATCTCTTCCGCGAAGAAAGATCAGAACTCTGGTTAAATTTGAATTTTGATGGTTTACTTAATTACTAGAATGGTTCTAATGAAACTCTTCATGAGATTTAACTATGAACGCATGGCACAATGAAGGTTTCATTCAATTTTGTGATATGTAACAGCTTCAGTGTCTGTGCTCTTGGATATGCGCTATCATTTTTTTGTATCTAATTATCAATAAGAAAGATTTATGTAATCTCTGAAATTGTTTATACAAAAAACTCCTTAAATATTACCAAGATGAATTATCATCTGAAGGATTTTTTACACATTCTCAAACGAATTATAAATTTCAAATTAATTTGGCTATCCAAATTTGAATTAAGTTGAACATTGAGTTATAGTAAGTTCCAAGTTATCGAATGGTTCCACATTTTTTCTTTAAATGATCGAAAAGCTGATCCGTACGATAACTCGTATCCTACCCTATAGCTAAGATGACACCAAATCTAATTACAGTCTTGCCATTATCCTCCTAATCCGAGATATTATCACATTCTGGGAATCTATCGGGAGTTTCGTAGCTAATCGAATTACGGAAGTTTTGGCTCTGCTTCAACAACAGGGAAACGACAGCATTGTTCTCTCTTACAGTAAAAAAAAAAGGAAAAATCGTTTTTGATTGCTTATAAATTTGTACTAAATCAAGATATATATTATTCTTCTTGTTGAAATTACGTGCAGAAAGTGTTTTTTGTTAAACGGTGGATTGATTATTTTTCTTCTATCAGTGTTGTGTTGAAAGACAGTGGTAAAAAGTAAGTTGTGATCCATAATGTAAAGGCGATAAACAAGAGTTTGGACACCTTTATTCAAGTGAACATTTCAGTACTCGGACACTCACAGTACTTGAAAAATTGGCATTATTATAGGTAGTGAATAAAGCTGTCTATTAGAAACTTTTGATTTACTTAATATGACCATTGTTAACACCCACTTTCCGAGTACTGCTACGAATACTTACATTATGTATAGTCTTCTTACATTAGTATAACAAATTATTATATTTACGTTGGCTGTTTTAATACGAAATGGTTGAAAGAAAATATTTTACTGCATCTAAATATCTTATATGATTTTCAATGAATACTATTGATTAATCTTACGATTCAGTTAGGCCTTGCTGCATTATCTAAATCAAAGCTTTTGCACCATTAATCCATTACTCTTAATCATTTCTTGAATTCTCAAATCGTCACTGCTAATCATTCACTGCCGCATTACTGCTTAGTCATCGAATATTATTCATTATCTACAAATAAATCCGCGTTTTCCAAATAATGATTTCAATAAAGTGAGTTACTAATTAAAAAAATGATACAATAATTACTATGTAATATATATATTTATTAGTATACATGATACATGCAGGTATCGTTGATACCAATTACAATAACAATTAAATAATAATTATTCTATTGCTTTTCTGATATAACCGAAGATATGAAACCGACCAATATTTAATACGTTACCCTCTTTTTCTTCTTTCCAGTAAGTGGAATCATCGTTTAATCATCGATATAACTCCTTTTTATCCTAATAACGATATTCATTGCTCTTTCCAAGTTGAGGAAAGAGAGAACAAAATAATAATCATTTAATTTTAATATTAATTCGTGACTTACCCTTTTCTTTCTCTCCTCTTTCCAGTAAGTGGAAGTGAAGATGAGGAGAGACTGGTCAGAGACCTCTTCAGAGGCTACAACAAACTCATTCGACCGGTCGAAAACATGACTCACAAAGTCGACGTGAGTTTCGGCCTCGCTTTCATCCAGCTCATTAACGTGGTAAGTATGAAGTGGTAACCACTAGAATCTTTCTATTCTTTTAAATACGGCTAGATAATACTTTCTTCAGCTCATTAACGTCTAAGTAACAAATTGAAATACAAACTGATGAAATCATTTCTGTTCTTTTAAATAAATATTGCAACATACTATTTAGTTTCAAAATCAAAATAGATTTGTTGAGGTATATATGTATATTAATATAATTTCATACACAAACTTTCTTCGATGTGAATTTATTTATAAATTATTTTTAACTTTAATTCCAATCCACAACCATATAACTTTTATTCTATTGTACAACTATGTAACTTGTAACTTTAATCCTAACACACAACTGTAACTCACGAATGTAACTCGACCAAACCTAATCGACATTAAAATGCAGTAATTTTGTATAACTCCTTATAATTAGGAACAAATTGCGCATCATTTACTGTCAGATTATTCCTAGTGAAATTAATACTGTATAGAGAAACCTGTGTTAATAAAGTTAACAGTTCATAACATGTTATTATGGTTAACCATTCAGCACGTGCAAATATGGGTAACAATTCCACACGTGAGGTTAACCATTCAGTAAGTGTTAATAAGGTTGGCAATTCAACTCATGCATTTATTGTCATGATTAACCATTGAACATTTGATTACTCTGGTTTTGAAGAAAAACATCTAGATAACTATAAAAGTCAAATTATGATGAAAATAATTCAAATTTCTCTAATCTGCCACGACAACAACAATCATACCTTAGTTATAGAGCTGGACGTCGTCTCATTTCTTATACTTAGAAAACAGTTCACTATAGTCATTATAAAATTATTTCCCTGGTTTTATAGACTTCTTTCTAACTCTTCTCTTTAATTCAATATTGTGATAGTAATTAAAATTTTATTTCCTTTCAGAATGAAAAGAACCAAATTATGAAGTCCAACGTATGGTTGAGATTGGTGAGTTAAATATTATATAATAATCCTCTCTCTTCATTTATGATCAATAAGATGTTCATTATGAACATCTCTATAGCTTTCAAATTAGCATCATATGCTTGACTACCGACAAGATAAATTGGCCACATCGCTACCACAATCTCATTTCCAGGTTCCGTCGTATCCATGGAATATCACACATGCCGTTAATCTCGATCGGAAATAAAGGCATCCTTGCATCCGCATCCTAATTTCCTTTCTCCGTTATTCCAGACCTCCGTAATATTCCTGTGGTAATTCTGCAGACCTTGGATTAGTATCCTGTTCCATACCACATTAATGATTCTCAGTTATTTGTAATATCATCCTACTCTTAAATATAATAAGTTAATATATATATAAAATCGTGTTATATATAGAATATATTTAACTATATTATAGTTTTTAACATTAGGCACTCAATTCGACTGTTTCATACTATCCAAACATTTCTATCTCCTAAATTATTATTGGTGTATACTTTAAATTTGTTCTTGTTTAATTCAAGGAAACACCATTTCGTTATGTACATACGATATTTTTAATAATATTTTATGAGATATCACTGTTTGGAATGTATAAAGCAGTCAAATTGAGTGTTTGATAGTGTTAACAGTTTCCATATCACTTTGATGATGGATATAAACATTAGGTGGTTATTGGTCTGAAGGTAGGGGAGGGAGAACTGGAGGGCGGGTTTCTATCTAGGACTCAGCTCTGGCTGGAGTAAAGGGGCACTGCCATTGCGAATATCGTTAACTCACAGCATTCATCGGACACGCTTCTCTTGCTGCTCTACTTTTTGCCCTCATCGCTTGTGTGTTTGAGGAAATTGAATTGCCTTTTTCTCGTGTTTGCTCGAACATCAATGGCAACTTTTAGTGAAACTGACCGTGTTTTCATTAATGGTTATAAAAAGAGTTCCAAATTATTGAAGTTGGGTTTTAAGGGGAATATCAGGATGAGAGTAAACAGTTTTCATGATAGAAACATAAGCTATATGAGTTATTTTGAAGTAAAATGCGATGCAAACCCAAGTGGTAAATTAAGGTGTGACCATAGAAGATGCTGAAACCACTTAATCTTCTATGACCCCACTATAACTTCCTCTCTGGGAAATGAAATCATTGTATTATAACTTCATTATATAAGATTATTAATAATAATTATATAAGATCATTATATGAAGATTCTTCATCAAATTTCCAAATATCAAAAAATGATATACCTACATTATTTTAATAATAATCCATTTTTTTCTTATACATATGATCGAAGATGTGGATTTATGCGATAACTCTGAACTTACTCTTCTTTTCAAGCTTAAAGTTTTCTTCAAGATTTATATATACTGTCAACTAAAATTAATTAGCAACTCCACTTGTTTGTCCAAATTTTCTTTTGCTAATAACTGTCTTTCTTTCAGATCTGGAAGGACTATCAGCTGACTTGGGATGAGGCCGAGTACGGGGGCATCAAAGTACTCAGACTACCGCCAGATAAAGTCTGGAAACCTGACATTGTCCTCTTCAACAAGTAAGCCCTAATTGTTTCTTTTTGAACTGTGACATCAAAGGGAAATAAAGTTTAGAAAGCTGACTCGTGTGTTCTTTCTTACAGTGCTGACGGTAACTATGAAGTGCGGTACAAGAGTAACGTCCTCATTTATCCTTCCGGAGAAGTGCTCTGGGTACCGCCTGCTATTTACCAGGTACTTACCACCTTTTTACAGGGTATTTACTGTCTATTTACTATAGGTACTTACACCTATTCTACGAAGTATTTTCTATTTATTCATTAGGTGCCAGTTATTTATTCGTTATCTATAAAAAAATTACAAAGAATACTATAGGATTTAATTTTAGACCGGACACTTAAATTAGGCTCCCAGTGTTGTATTTTTTATCACTATATGCTCGATAATATGAAACGTACGTCCTGATTCGTAACTTTACCTACAGTAATTATCACGCAAATAACTGTGATATTTTTTTTCAGAGTTCCTGCACTATCGACGTCACATACTTCCCATTCGACCAGCAAACCTGTCTCATGAAATTCGGTTCGTGGACCTTCAATGGGGACCAAGTGTCTCTCTCCTTGTACAACAACAAAGACTTCGTCGACTTGTCCGACTACTGGAAATCTGGAACTTGGGACATTGTGGAGGTTAGGATGACAGCAAAATGATTAGATCCCAAATAAGTACAAGATTATTTTTTGAATCGTAGAACTAATTTTTTATACTGAAAACTTTTGTGACCAGTTAAGAAATTCAAGTGGTAATTATACCAAAAGATATATTTATATCTATTATATTTTTTTAAATAGCTCAAATAGATAGATATATAGGTTTTTATTCTATTGAAGTTATTTCCTATTTTATTTTTCGTAAGGTTGAATTTAAATTTAATTTATTAACATAATAGCCTTTACATCATTTTATATAGTTATTCAAAACTTGTGATCTAAATAGTATTGTAAAAATTCTCATTTTTTTCTGAAAGGCATAACGATTTACGAAACCAAATCACAATTATAATAAACATAAATTCTATGTGTAGAAATAGATTGCTTATAGTTTAGCGTTGATAATGATTTTAAATTTGCAGGTGCCAGCCAGACTGAACCACTACCCGAATGATGAAGGACCTTCCGAAACAGACATCACTTTCTTCATCACCATTCGCCGGAAGACTCTCTTCTACACCGTCAACTTGATCCTACCCACTGTCCTGATTTCGTTCTTGTGTGTCTTGGTATTTTACCTACCAGCAGAAGCTGGTGAAAAGGTAAGTAAGGAAGTAGTGTATCAGTAACCAAAACACAGTTATTAAATATGATGAGACCGTAATTAATATTCTGCCAACGAACCAAATTTCATTCGTTCGATGTTTCACCAATCGGATACATATAATCTCTTGTTATAAACTCTGATCCATTTCAATATCACATCTATATTTGACCATTTACATATATATGAATGCTATAAATAAATATACTTAATACATAAATTAAATACATTTATATAAATTAATAAGTATCACACTCGGTATCTCCATTCGCCTCACTGGTTGTGTTCTAAATTCTATCTTCTGCTTACAGGTCACACTCGGTATCTCCATTCTCCTCTCACTGGTTGTGTTCTAAATTCTATCTCTTGCTTACAGGTCACACTCGGTATCTCCATTCTCCTCTCACTGGTTGTGTTCTAAATTCTATCTTCTGCTTGCAGGTCACACTCGGTATCTCCATTCTCCTCTCACTGGTTATGTTCTAAATTCTATCTTCTGCTTACAGGTCACACTCGGTATCTCCATTCTCCTCTCATTGGTTGTGTTCTTGCTGCTCGTATCAAAGATTCTCCCTCCAACTTCGCTAGTGCTGCCTCTCATTGCCAAGTACCTACTTTTCACATTCGTTATGAACACCGTGTCCATCCTCGTGACTGTCGTGATCATCAACTGGAACTTCAGGTCAGTGAACCTAATTCTGGGTAATATGCGTTTCTATTTAGTTTAAGTTACTTCTCATCTTTGTTTTTCAGTATTTGTTGAACCATATTGTGTCGCAACATTATTTTGAGTATCCATCTGTTGAATATTATTTTGCCCTTTTATTAGTAACTTATCTCATTAGATACGTGGAGATACAAATAGTCATCAAACAGTAAACATTTTTCCATTATTGAATGAAGATTTTGATTTGAAAATAATGAGTGTAGAATAAAGTATGGACACTACATCATTACTCAATCGTTGTCAAATTATTACTTAATATTAATAAACAGAATAAATATCTGATAATTTCTTCATTCATTTATATCTAATTAATTTATTTTGTTGACGGTCAACCATTTAAAAAAAATCACTTACAGAGGACCACGTACACATCGCATGCCAAGCTGGATAAGATTGGTGTTCATGAACTTCTTGCCGTCAATTTTGCTGATCAAACGACCCAACAAGACACGTCTGCACTGGATGAATGAGATGCCAAGTATGTTAATTATAGCGCTATATTGTATAGATCACTATTTTATCAAACTTTAGAATATCAAGTTTATTCCTTCATACAAATATCTTTTACTTTTATTAAACCAATTTTATTTTCTTCCAATCGTAAAAAAATCATTTCTTGCTCCCAATTTCCTCTCATTTAACCCATTTAATTTTGTTTCCTTTTTCTCAAAGCAATATTTAACTTCCAGATAACCCGAACAACCTACCCACACACAGTGCGTTCGGTGGCTCTCCTCAGCTGACCAAAAGTAAAATGGACATGGTCGAACTCTCTGACTTACATCATCCAAATTGTAAAATCAACAGAACGAGTACTTATGAAAGAGACGTGAGTTTCATACAATCAAGTTAAGTTTTCTAATTTAGTCTTAGAAAATATATACTTCGTATGTTTGAATTTTAGTGGCACAATTTGAATCGCAATTTCATTTTTTTCGGATTCGAATTCCTATCGAAATTGAACAAATTAGTTGACATTGAGGTTACTTTTTTTTTAGATAAATAATCAAGGATTGGAATCAGTTATTGATAAAATTATGATTGCAGATGCATCGTCGAGAATCAGAAGGTTCTGATTCCTTATTCATGACTCCCGAAGCTTACAAAGCTACAGAAGCAGTGGAGTTCATAGCTGAGCATCTCAGAAACGAAGATGCCTACATTCAGGTTTGTTTTTTCGAGAAAATTATCTTAAGGTACATCCAACGTGTTGATAGGTTAGTGAGTAATTGGGGCGATTATAAAATGCTAATCGTTTCTTTGGAAGTCAAAAACTTACGCCACGTCTTCCGAATAATTGATTTATGTGACAGATCACAAAAATATGGATAATCCATGCACAGTTTCGATCAATTTTGATTGCAGTTTGAAAGATTGGATTAATATATAATACAAATATCTCCTATAGTTTACTATAGAATTTCATTACGTAGTCAACAAACTGCTAATGTAGTCTAATAAGTAGAGCTACACTGAAGAAAATTATGAGTCGAATTGACTCAAAATATCAGTGGTCAGTTTGTCAAAAAAACCGACTCAAAAATGTGAGTCAATTTGACTCATCCTAATATTCTACTCAAAAACAAGAGTCACATTGACTTCTAATTCATAGTCAGATTGACTCAGATAGGGTCATGCAATCAAGTAAAAAGACTCCAATATTCGAGTCTTACTAACCTTGACTCAAGCGATGAGTCAGGTTGACTTGCAATTTTTTCTCAGTGCAAAAGACTAAAAGTAAATTAGACCAAACCAAATTTCTAAATTGAACACACGCCTTCTTCATTCTGTAAAATTATCAAAAATTAACATTTAACAAACACAGACCTAGTGAACGAACTGACCTAGTGAACAAACGCATTACAAGGCACAACCAGTAAATGAATAACGTCATGTATTCTCCTATATTGTAAAAAAGCTGAAAATTTAGAAATTTAATACGACGTAGCATACATAGTTTCAATCAGTTTCATGTCAGTCCAAACTGATGGATATTATTGGAAGATATGTTCGCAAAATCATTTGTTCGACAACTGAGTCTTAAGTACTTAACCCTACTCAACTAATTGAAATTGTTTAACAGGTACGAGAGGACTGGAAGTATGTAGCTATGGTGATCGATCGGCTGCAACTGTTTATATTCTTCTCAGTCACCACATTCGGTACAATTGGCATTCTGATGGATGCGCCTCATATATTCGAATATGTAGATCAGGACAAAATAATTGAAACCTACAAAGGAAAGTAACCTGGTCGTCATAAGCTATACATAGATGTTTATTCAACTTCAATCATGATTCAGACATAGTCATACGTTGTCTCGAGCATTATCAGCATTGCAAAAATCATACTTCTTCATGATATCTGAGCTGTCCTTTCATAGATTTTGAAGGAATAAAATCCAAAGTATGAAGCACTTGCAAAATTTGGAAATTTATAAATAAATCGAAATTATATTTTCAAATTATATCCGATAGGAGCTTCAGATACCATCTTTTAATAGCATTTATTCTGAAGATTTTAATTTAGTCATACCCTGTTTCATCGTCTGTGAACGCTTACTCAATCCTGAACTATTTTGCTTCGAAGCCTATTTCCCCTTGTATGTTATTTTAGAGTGTACGTGCGTGTTTTTCATTGTACAATACGAATGCTAAATATATATATATATATATAATAAATTTAAGGGAGTAACTGAAATGACAATAGCGATTACCTATGATCGCATTAGAATTACCTAGAAATTCCCAGACTGCTTTGATAAAGCTGACTAACCTGCAATATATTACGTTTGTCTTTTTATACAATAATGATTTATTGATGAAAATCAACCATTTTATTAATAATTGTCAAAACAGTTTCTTTTAATCATCAATTTCAATCAATTTCTCCGTAAAAATACGACTTTCTTTTTCGAATTTATATTATCATTTATAATGTCCATGCCTATATCCCAATGTTTGATGTAATTAATACTTAGAATTTCCTGTTTCTTTCAAATCTTGACTATTTTCACTTGATTCTGAAATTTCGTTGCAGCTTTCACCTGTTCGTAAAATCCTAAAAATGTTTCAAAACGAAAATTGTTAATCTTTAGAAGTTTAGAGTATTTGATTGAATACCACAACTGTCTCCAATTGTTTCGACTGCTATAAGATAAACTAATGAATACAATATACGAATGGCTCAATTTTGTAACGCTTCCAAGTCGTATAGAAGAGAGAAAGATCTATAGTTATGTTTTAATCTGTCTGTCGTGTACTACTGTTTTAGACAGCGCTCTCTGTTTGGAACAGATTTAGCTGAAGTTATTTATTATGAACCTGTAGAGTAGATGAATAAATATAACAAGCTCTATATCCTTATATGACTATGTAGCTATTTCTGGATAAAAAGTTTTATACTTTTCTGTTGAAAATATTACGATGATTATTTTAGATCAAAGAAGTATATTTTAACAGTTGACTGTTGTTCTCTTGCTGAGATTATTGCCGATTGTCACTGGTGAAACTTTTAGGTGACGGATTTTTAATCATTGCTACTCGTTTCCTTTAAGAAATTATCTGAATTTCTCAGTAAAAATTTCAATTCAAATTTTATTCATCAAAATACTGACAAAAAATTCAGTTATCACTGGTAAAGTTTAGAATATTGCCACGAATCAATAGAGAACTATCAATATAATTGCCATAAACAACTAGAGAACGATCCTGATTATTGCCATCAATCACTATTGTACTGTCGAAATTATTGCCATGAATCACTAGAGAACTATCGAAATTATTGCCATCTATCACTAGTGAAAAGTATTCTATATTAGCCAGGTACCAAGGTAAGAGTTTAGATTGGTGCCAGTGATAACTATATAGTTGCTAATGATCATTAAACAAACATAGAAAACTGCCAGTAATCAACCGTGAACATCGAGATTATTACAAAGTATCACCAACAAAAGATTTAGATTATTGCCAGTCATCACCTAAGAATCATCGAGATTGTTGCTAGTTATCACCAATTAATATATTGAGATTAGTGCCAGTCATCACCAGTGAACAATCAAGATCATTCATTGCCAGTTATCACCAATGAATATCGAGGTTATTGCCAGTTATCACCAATGAATATCGAGATTATTGCCAGTTATCACCAGTGAACAATCCAGGTTATTGTCAGTCATCACCAATAAATAACCGAGATTATTGCAAGTTATCACCAAGGAACAATCGGATTATTGCCAGTCATCACCAATGAACAATCGGATTATTGCCAGTCATCACCAATGAACAATCGGATTATTGCCAGACATCACCAATGAACAATCGGATTATTGCCAGACATCACCAATGAACAATCGGATTATTGCCAGACATCACCAATGAACAATATGATTATTGCCAGACATCACCAATGAACAATCGGATTATTGCCAGTGATCACCAGTGATAGAAATAGCGCAACAAATGGTGATGAGCTTTGTATAACCCTGCTTAGACCTGACGTTTTATTATCAAATCTCTACGTACAATACATTTGAAAGAGATTGTTTTAAGCAATAAAATGTTCAACACTTAAAAACTATCTTATTATTCGCTCCCAACTTTGGATAAGTAAAGCTGACAAATTAATAATATCCATATCCACTTCTTTTTGATCTTGATAGCAATCGTACATCAGAAGATTACTAACTATAGAAGCATGCATCATAATTTTGATGGGGTTTCAAGAACTAAGGGAAATGTACCCGTTATATACTATATTTTCCGAAGAAATGCGATAAAATTTCATCTCTAGAAATTATTTCTGATTAGTTGAAGACTATATTTTAGTGCTTGCATACAAATAATCTATTACAGTGTTTCACATAGTGAATGTAGAGTCCTGAGTAAGAGAACTACCCTGTATAGTGAACAATTTTTTCTTTAGTGTGCCATAAAATTGCCATTAGTCTTCTAAAAACTGATGCTATTCAAGGCAAACTAAAGAAAATAATTTTGTTCATTATTCTGGGTACTTCTCTTACTGAGGACTCTACATTCACTATAGAGGAGTCAATTATGGGGGAGTTTCACTGTATAAGAATCCACTATATATAGAGCAGTACACTATAGAGGAGTTCACTATAGAGCAGTACACTATAGAGGAGTTCACTATAGACGAATTCACTATGGAGAAGCTCACTATAGAGAAGCTCACTATAGAGGAGTTCACTATAGAGGAGCTCACTATAGAGGAGTTCACTATAGAGGAGCTCACTATAGAGGAGTTCACTATAGAGGAGCTCACTATAGAGGAGTTCACTATAGAGGATTTCTACTGCACTGAGCTGCATGTTCCAGCACCAGAAGGAATCGCAATGAAACAACGTGACATCAAAACATTTCTAATCCTCAAACACCACTCAGTGAACATAAGTTGTACATATCTCTATTACCCTCTCTAATTCAGTTCAATGGAAATAACTTAAAGTAATAATGAGCACTAACATTTTGATTATTCTTCTCAATCCAACGTATTCGAAGCTACTTTAACAACCTCATGTTTCGGACAGACCTTCGTCAAGAGTAAGCGGTAACCCAAATAGCAATGTATCTCGGGGTAACATTATCCCAATGTTGGGGCAATATTAGGGCAATGTTGTAACAATATTGGGGCAATGTTGTAACAATATTAGGGCAATGTTGTTACAATATTGGGGCAATGTTGTAACAATATGTGAACAATGTTGTAACAATATTGGGGCAATGTTGTAACAATATTGGGGCAATGTTGTAACAATATGTGTACAATGTTGTAACAATATGTGTACAATGTTGTAACAATATTGGGTCAATATTATAACAATATTGTGTCAATATTATAACAATATTGTGTCAATATTATAACAATATTGGGGCAATGTTGTATCAATATTAGGTTAATATTATAACAATATTGGGGCAATGTTGTAACAATATTGGGGCAATGTTGTAACAATATTGGGGCAATGTTGTAACAATATTGGGGCAATGTTGTAACAATATTGGGGCAATGTTTTCCTCAAGAAACATTGTTACTCGGGAAGTGAATATAGATAGCCAGTTTAAAAAGTATTGCAATAAAGTTATATTTCATCTTAGGCATCAAGTCGACACGTCATTCCAATGAATTTTGGTTGATAAAATTTATCTTCAGTCGCTCTGACGTAAGTTTTAATTTTTCACTTGTTATTTTGCCAATAACTCGGTTAAATTAGGTAAATTATTGTCCTATAGGGTAAGTTCCAAATTATCAGTCAGTTCCACATCTTCGGACATATAAGAAAGATTGTTTTTTCTTATATGTCCGAAGATGTGGCATTGACCGATAATTAAGAACTCACCGTATTCACAAAACAAAAGATGACTGAATTAAATAGCATTAATGGTTAATACCGCGAATGAAACTTGTTGAATTCAAAGAAAAGAATGAAAAATAATCAATATGTTTTTATCTACCATACAGGGTAAGTTACAAATTATCGGTCGGTTCCACATTTTCGGTCATATAAGAAAAAACGATATAATAATAACTATTTCTTTTTAATTTTATTTGGTATGGATACCAATAAAAATAATAATGAAATAATCATGAATATGACTTTAGATGTGAAACTGACCGATAACTTGTAATTTACCCTAAGTTACATGGAGTGATTCTAGTATCAAATATAATTCTACTTTCATTAGAATCTATACAAATGTGTCAAGTAATATGATGTATTTTCTATGAAGGAATTATACATTTCAGAGGCTTAAAGAATACATGTTTTATACCTCACTCTTGATATCCAATTTACATTATTCCACTGGCAATTACTCCTTTCTTAACAGATAATTAGAAATCTAAATTCTTCAATAAAATGTAAAATCGTCTACAATTTTGACCACTGAGTAATGAAATAAAAAATCAAAACCTTTTAACAAACTGATAATAAATACAAGTACATCTTATAAAAAATGTACAAGGCCTAAAATGTTACTATAATGTCTCTTCTTAAATTTTTTCAATTTATTTATGAGCGACCCCTAAGCTAAACAACACCAACCAAATTCTCCATCTTTCTCGACCTTAATTCTTAAATTTTGATATGAGTAAAGTCCATTGGAAATTAACGACACATCTTATCAAACACTCACTCCGTTCAGACCTTTTTATCAAAATACAAACATACGTGAAACCATCCAGACTTCCCTAGTTAGAAAATTTTCTTCCGTGTTTTAAGCACGATTGTGGTTTGATATATTTACAATAATTGAGCGCTTATCCACTCCTTGAGAGCAAGGTTACATCATCTAGAGGAGGTAAGGAGGAGGGGTTCGATCGATTTCTAGTGGATTATATGCCTATCCTAACCTATGTACCACAGTATAAGGAAATAGAAGTCATTTTCACGTAACATAACGTTTTCGTTATCTAGAGAGCTTCATCTTACTCTTGAGACTAACAGAACGACATGTTGTAGTCCCAAGCAGCTGATGTCGTGATTGAGACACCAAAATACTTTTTGGTACCTAGGACTGATCCTAGCTACTTTTAGAACTAATAACGCATCATTTGTATTAAAACCGAATCACTTAAATATTCTCTTTTTGCTGGATTAGTATATCTTTACCAAGTTAAAGAAACCAATCTCATAACATCAGAAACTTAGTGATCACCAACCTGGAAATTCAAACTATGATATAACATGGATATTGGATACTCTTCTTTCTTATTCATTAAACTGTGGGCTGGCTACCTATATGTATAAAAACCATCTGTGAATATTCACGCATTAAAATAATCACTGAAATATCTTTCCAAAACTTCCAATTTAAAATAAAAGCTTAGGATAGAAAGCTGTTCTACAAAAACTATTTACAATCATTACCCTTATTATCTTTTTGAACAAGAAAATAATATATCTGAATGTATACTTAGATTTTCAAATAAATATAGCATTTTACAATTTTGTATGACTAAATAGAAATTGTATTTTAAATCATTTCTTATATTCTTATAATTCCTCCAAAATACTTAATCCTCTACTAAACTCTATCCAGGTATAAAATACAGTTGCACATATAAAAGGGTCACTACATTCCTTCAACATAATGGCTCTAACGAATACATATTTGGGATTTAAAAATACCTATGTATTTCTACTCATTCATTATTGATATAACACTCACCATCCACCTTATATTTTAGATATTTATGATTCAGTTGCTACAGTCCAAACTAAAGTTTCAATCGAAGGACAAGATATGCGGAGCTGTGAGAAGTACAACCACGGTAGAGATGATCGTGTACAGCGAGAAAGTGATGAGGCAGAATCTGTCGACAACCATGGCCGCGAACTTCCATTCTTGGACCACATCATTGTTCGCTTCATCAGCCTTGATGCTGCTGGTTATAAATCTAAGTTCTCGCAGTATACTCTGCAACTCTTTAGAATTATTAAAACAATAATTTTGGGGAGGCACATTTCCCTCCTCGTATGATCTACCGATTGATCTGCTACTATATATTCTACTATTTTGAGCTCCAGAAATGGGAGTGTTGGAAGGTATCCTTATTTGTCTAAAATCATCATCAATATCTAAAACATTGGCTAGTAAAGATTTTGACGAGTTCTCCTCGATATTCATCTTTTTCTTTGAATTTAAAACTAAGGTTTTCTTAGGAAGTTGCATCCGTAGAAGTTTTGGAAGCCACGTTAAAAGAACTTTGCGGACCTGTAAACGAATTCAGTCATGAAATTGTTCATATATCAGTTTTAAAAATTCTGTATAGGTAGATGTTCTTCAAACTTACCCAATTCGGTATAGGCTCCACATGCTTTGAAACTCTTGAATTTCTTTCGAAATTACTGGATTTGAACTCTCTGGAACTGGAAGGAGATGTTGAGTTTTGTGAGTTGTCTCCCTTGTCCCAATCCCAGACTGTGTGCGTTGTAGGTGATCTGTGATGGTAATTCAACACCACCACTGTCAGCACAACGGACGATGCAACCATGAACATGATGCAGTTAAAATAAGTGGCTGTGTGAACGGTAAAAATTAGATTCAACAATTCAACTGATTTCACCTTTATCTCATATTTCTGTATCAATTTAACTCATGTGTATTATATAGATTTAGGTATTTCTTTAGTTTATTTATTTGACGACTAATGCCAATCTAAGAAACATGCGTACTTAAAAATAGATTTGGTAGGTTATCTATAATACCGATCACTCAAGATAGCATGCTGAAATGTAGTTACATTAAAAACGTTATCTACTCAAAACTGCGTTCGCATTTCTATCACAGATTATGAAAAGTGTATTCAAAATTCATTTGAAATTTACATGCTATATAATAGGACCTCATGCACTATGAAATAGATAACTAGCAAGCGCACGCCAAATTACCTTCATTAAAATACACTAAAGGGGAGGTGTGACTATTAAGGGCGGTACACACGTAGGGTTTTTAAGTCTTACCACCAGACTTTTTGCTAAGCTCCTCCTACTTTTTCCACAAGAATATAAGAAAAAACGATATAATTGTTATTTATTTCAGTTGGTACAATTAATTAATAATTTTTATATCGTTTTTTCTTATACTCTCGTGGAAAAAGTAGGAGGAGCTTAGCAAAAAGTCTGGTGGAAAGACTTAAAAAACCCTGCGTGTGTACGGCTCTTTAAAAATGCATCACGTCTATTGGAGAAGTATTAACAAACTTTAGCCAAATGATAGAAACATGAGGAGTGAATTAATTTTGTGAAGTAGGAGGGTTAGGTTTGGGCGGAAGGGAATTTTGAGAACAAAATAATATCAGAGGCAGAATGAGAAAATGACTCGGTATGATTACGATTTTACGATCAGGTAAAATTTCTTTATCATTGTTTATTTAGTACAATTAGTAAAAGTTACATCTTATTAAAAAGCAGTTCTTGATTATCTATCTATCATTTACGCAATTTTAATTAGTTAGTTTTTTCACTATATTAATTGTAGGAAGGCCTCAAAAACGTATTAATTATTTTATAGCCTTTATTCTGAAAATAAAAGAAGTTGTCTGATGAAAAAATGAAAATAAATTCTATTTTACATGTAAATCTTTTACAAACGAATTGATTTGTCAAATCAAATTATTTCCTATTTTATAAAGATTTAATTACTATTTTCTGAAATATTTTTGCGCTCTACAAAAAAATAGAGTCATCCGTCCACAATATATTCAAGCAACTTTAGACTCAAATGTTGCTATTATTGGAATTCTGAAGTGACATGATACAATGCTTGTTTTAAGTGAAATTCCCTATTCATGCCAAAAAATGCCCTAGAATCATGGTATCAATATCTCGTTAACGAAGCCTTTTCGAGCATTTTGTTATTCCCGAAAAAGTGTTTCTTCGGATTTCTATGGAAGCTGTCAAATTTTGTCGGATCTGAAATGAAACACCCTGTACAATTTCTAAGGATAATTCTATCTGCAAGTTTGGCATGAATATTTCGGTACATAATACTCTTCTTCTTCTCAGCATTAAAATAAAATTAGGAATATCACTTGACATGTGACTTCAGAAACTCCATTAAAGATGAAAAATCAGTTATTCTACTTTTTTTGAATTTCGTTTATTGTGGAAAGATAAAACCCATAAATAACTAATCAGTAGGATTTTGACAATATGCGTTGAAAATCCTAGATCCTGAAAATATTATAGACGGATTCAATTAAAGACCATTGGATCGTTCTAAATCAGAGCTATATAGTCTTCGATATCATTTCATTTCGTTTTGTCTATGATATTCTTAAGATCTATGATTTTAAGTGCATCTTGTCACAACCCTACTTATCAGTAAAATATATCGTGTAAATTTTGGTGGTGTTCATGTTCTGCAGATGTTTCATAATCTTGATCACCTCTTAGTCGATCTTTACGTCCAGGATAAAAGGAAAGTGTTCGGATAAGAACTAGCATACACACTCCAGACATCATTTACTACTGGCAGACCTTTTCTCATTCGTATAGTGAGTGAACAAGGCTTACATTAGAAGACTAGTCTAACACATATGCTCATCTATCTTCCTATTTGTTCAAGAAATTCATCTGCTACGACGCGAACGATATTGGAGCATGCTTCCTTCTAAACATCGAGTCAACATAATATATCTAGAGTCAACTAACAGTCTATTTAGAATCTAGTCGACATACTCTGATCAATATGATTTGGCCATATGAAAGCTATACATCTGAACAAACATTCGAATCCATCTTCTTGCATGGAATTCAGCTTCATCATTTTATTATCCCATCACTTTGACGATAATATGAAATGACACGGTAGTATTTTTTTGATTGTAGCAACAGTTTAGGATGTAGTTATAATAAATATCAATTGATATCTTTATTCAAATAAATAAGTAAAGAGTATTTGATTCCCTTAAGTTATATTTCCATTCATAATTTGAGAACCTATGGCTCTTGCATGGGCAACATATGAATTACGGTGTATCAACATCAAAGAGTTGGAATCTAAAATGAAGATCTAATGTATTTGATGATATAAGATTTTGAAAAGTTATAATAGACTAATTACATTGTATTCATAAGCCGCCAAATCACATTTACTCAGTTTGTACATTCAAATGCAACCTAGCAAACTAAGTCAAGAATGGTGTGAATGAGGTTAACATTAGTTATTTCTATGTTAAATGATATATGTAAATATTAGGATGCATTGCAGGCGTAATGCAACCAACATCAGTCACTTATGCTTAATTTAACCACCACTTTTTATTTATTGAAGAGCTTTTGATTGCATTAGTATATTTATTCCATCACAGACTTATTTATTCAGTTTGCGAAATAGTTAGAGTACTCTACCTAGCAAAGGAATCGCTTCAGAAACTTGAGGCAGTTGTTCTGCCACTAGAGTCATAAAAACGGTCAGAGAGAGCAGGATAGTGATTTCTGTAAGATAAATCAGATCATTACTGAAATGGATGATGGTAGATGAAATGGCCAAAGAAGAGGATTCTCCCTTCCGCAGAAAGTGGTCTTCAACCAGAATTCAGTCTTGTTCGATTTAAAAGTGAGAAATAGTTAGGATATAGAGAACTGTAAAGGGCTGTACACACGTAGGGTTTATAAAGTCTTTCCACCAGACTTTTTGCTAAGCTCCTCCTACTTTTTCCACATGAATACTAGAAAAAGGGATATGATTATTATTTATTTAGTTGGTATTCGTGATACCTACCAACTAAAATAAATAATAATTATATCGTTTTTTCTTATATTCTCGTGGAAAAAGTAGGAGGAGCTTAGCAAAAAGTCTGGTGGAAAGACTGAAAAAACCCTACGTGTGTACGGCCCTTTAGATAGAAGCTTATGGTGGATATTATTAACATTATTCTCACCTCAACCTTCTCTCTGGTTAGTAGGTACCATTTTTAATTTGCGTTCTTTCTTTGGAAGTAATTACAACAAATAGAGATATAACGATGTAGTGAAGATAGAAAGAAAGTTAATAACTATTCGTAATACTAATACCTTTTTTATAAATCAATAAGAAGGCCTCATCAACATTTCAGGTGTTTATGATCACCTTTATCTAAACGATTGTTAATTTAATATTTCCATGGATCAGATTATTGGCACTTGAGAATCTATCAAGTCAAACTTCATTCGAATTACTTTCATTTTAAATTGCCAGACGTTGCAGAAACCAGGTGGCATTGCTAATAAGAAATAAACATAATCAGCTATAAACAGAAAGTTTCGAATCAATAGCAAGATGGTGAGGGGTGATTTAGTAGAAGAAGCGAACAAGCTCAGATTATTTTCTAGGGTTTCTATAAAAAGAAGTCAGCAAGTTGGTTTCTATTCGTCTCTTTTTATCTACAAATAATAATTTGTTATAGCTAGATGATGGCCTTCTTCTAAAATGGAGGATTCTCCTGTGTCCAATATGTACAGGTTTAGGTTTTAGAAACTTATTAAATGAAGCTACAGTGGGAATATGACGTGCTATTCAGTAAAGATTTCAAATTCAATGATTTCCAAATAATTTTAAAAAACTTTTAAGATATTGAACATTTCTTATTTGTATGAACTTACATCAATTGAAGAAGTAAAATTCTTCTCACATGAGTTAGGATTTATTATGAAAAGAGTTTTCTATTAAGCAAAACAGAGCCTTTGTGCAAAATTCTCTTTCATTCTCCTGAGTTAGTTAGGTCGTCACGAGGTAAAGAATTCCAAACGGAATTCATTATTAAGCTATTATAATATGTAAAGAACACGTAAGAGAAATTAATTGTACACGTAGCATCGTAAATATCTAAGTGAAGAAAGAAATGAATTTGGTCACACAGATCTCATATCCACAATGATGTTCTCCAAAGGAAGGTTGGTTTCACAATTAGATTTTCAACAGAAACAAAGTGAATAACACTCATTATGAAAAGGGACAAAGAGGCAGTAAACTGTGAGTCAGTGTCTCATTGGTGACTCAACGTACATATCAGCGGCACCGCTTCTGACGACTCAGGAATATTCTCCGTAACAATATTGAGGAAAACAGTTAAGGAAAGGAGAATAGTCACCCCTGAAAAACAAAACGAGCTGTACTCTCTCATTCGACGCTACCTATCTTCAGTAGGTTCAAAGCTGCGACAATATATAATTATAGATAGAATACTGTATGCAATGGATACAAGAGTACAGCTAGAAGAGCTCCTCTATAATGAAGTCCTCTATAGTGAATGTAGTGCCCTGTGTAAAGGAGTAGCTTCTATAATGAACAAATTTGGTTTAGGCTTTCTTAAAATGGACATTAGTTTTTTTGTTAGACTAAAGATAATTTGTTCACTATAGAGGCTACTTCTTTACTCAGGACACTACATCACTATACAGCATTTCACTATAGAGGAGTTCTACAGTATATCTAAAAATGGCAATGTTAAGAAAAGTTAGAAATACAAATTTGATTCGTTCATGTTGATCGTAGTACATCTCAACGGAATTGAATTTTGTTTATGCCAAAAAATACCTGAATGACTTTTACTGTTCTATTTCGCACTCAGTAATATTTCTACAATACAGTCACTATTCTACCAATGAAGCCATTATTCAATCAAATAATTTGGAATAAGCAAAAACATTTATCGTTCCATGAACATTTCGGTTTAACATTATTCACTAAAACATGAAGACTAACTTAACCTAATGATTAACTAGTTTCTGGGATAACAATTTCCTAATATCGAAACATTATTGGGACAATATTGTAACAACCTTAGAAAAAACAATATTGTAACAATATTGGCAAGGTAGTATTATTATTGGCAATGTTGTAACAATATTGGTAATGTTGTAACAATATTGGCAATGTTGAAACAATATTGGCAATGTTCTAACAATATTGGCAATGTTGAAACAATATTGGCAATGTAGTAACAATATTGACAATGTTGTAACAATATTGGCAATGTTGTAACAATATTGGCAATTTTGTAACAATATTGGCAATGTTGAAACAATATTGGCAAGGTAGTAATATTATTGGCAATGTTGTAACACTATTTGAAATGTTGTAACACTATTGGCAATGTTGTAACAATATTGGCAATGTTGTAACAATATTAGCAATGTTGTAACAATATTGTGATGATATTGCCCAAGAAACTGAATAACTTCAATAAATATACGAAATTGTGAAGCGTGTTCGGATAGTGGGGAGGAAAATGTGTAGCAACTAATAAAAGACTATTCACCAATATCTTCAAATAATTAATTGTAACAACTGGAACGATAAAGGCTTAGATATTATATCAATATAAAAATAGAGAGAAGATATACAGATATCAGAAATCGATACATGCCTAGAAAAGTATGGAAATAGATAGGGTAGGCTCCGAGTTATTGGACAGTTCCACATGTTTGATCATATAATATACAACTAGATTATGTGCACTCGGTAGAGCGCATACCTTCACCGCCACTTTGACCCGTTCTCTCCCATAATTTAATGAACTGCTCACTGAATAATAACTAATCGTACCACCAAGTTTCATGCAATATGGTACAATACTTTTTGAGTTATTATTCTTGACCTTGACCTTTGACCGGATCGCTCCCAAAATTCTACCAGCAGGTCACTGGACATGGACCAATTGTTTCACAAATTTCAGTCAATTTGGTTGAACACTTTTCCAGTTAAGCGAATAACAAGATGATAAATAAATAATTGCCGATGAAAATATGACCTTCCCGCATTCTGCGAAGGTAATTATATAATTTAATAATTTAACCAGATATTTGTATTTGTATCCATGATACCAGCTGGTAACGATTGGTCAATATGCAGGAACCATTTTGTTAGATTTTAGGAGCAATTTCGGGTCAAAGATCAAGGTCAAGGCCATTTGCAACTCAAAAAGTATTCAACCAAATTATCTGAAATTTGATGGTACAATTGGTCAATGACCAGGAACGATCTGGTAGAATTTTGGAAGCGATCCGGTCAAAAGTCAAGGTCAAGGTCATTTATAACTCAATGAGTATTGTACCATATTGCATGAAACTTGGTGGGACGATTGGTTATTATCCAGTTAGCAGTTTCTTAAATTTTGGGAGAGAACGGGTCCAAACAGAGGCGAAGGTATGCGCTCAACTGAGTGCACATAATCTAGTTTTCTACATATATGATCGACAATGTGGAACTGACCGTTAACTAGGAACTTACCATAATAAATACTTTTTAGATTAGAATTCATAAACAAGAATCTAGAATATTCTTGTAGCCAAATGAAAAGGAAATAATATGCATTAGCTACTGAGTGACAAATTGATGAAGCAGCTTCTTAATTGATGAAGCAGCTTCTTAATTGATGAAGCAGCTTCTTAATTGATGAAGCAGCTTCTTAATTGATGAAGCAGCTTCTTAATTGATGAAGCAGCTTCTTAATTGATGAAGCAGCTTCTTAATTGATGAAGCAGCTTCTTAATTGATGAAGCAGCTTCTTAATTGATGAAGCAGCTTCTTAATTGATGAAGCAGCTTCTTAATTGATGAAGCAGCTTCTTAATTGATGAAGCAGCTTCTTAATTGATGAAGCAGCTTCTTAATTGATGAAGCAGCTTCTTAATTGATGAAGCAGCTTCTTAATTGATGAAGCAGCTTCCTAATTGATGAAGCAGCTTCTTAATTGATGAAGCAGCTTCTTAATTGATGAAGCAGCTTCTTAATTGATGAAGCAGCTTCTTAATTGATGAAGCAGCTTCTTAATTGATGAAGCAGCTTCTTAATTGATGAAGCAGCTTCTTAATTGATGAAGCAGCTTCCTAATTGATGAAGCAGCTTCTTAATTGATGAAGCAGCTTCTTAATTGATGAAGCAGCTTCTTAATTGATGAAGCAGCTTCTTAATTGATGAAGCAGCTTCTTAATTGATGAAGCAGCTTCTTAATTGATGAAGCAGCTTCCTAATTGATGAAGCAGCTTCTTAATTGATGAAGCAGCTTCTTAATTGATGAAGCAGCTTCTTAATTGATGAAGCAGCTTCTTAATTGATGAAGCAGCTTCTTAATTGATGAAGCAGCTTCTTAATTGATGAAGCAGCTTCTTAATTGATGAAGCAGCTTCTTAATTGATGAAGCAGCTTCCTAATTGATGAAGCAGCTTCTTAATTGATGAAGCAGCTTCTTAATTGATGAAGCAGCTTCTTAATTGATGAAGCAGCTTCTTAATTGATGAAGCAGCTTCTTAATTGATGAAGCAGCTTCTTAATTGATGAAGCAGCTTCTTAATTGATGAAGCAGCTTCTTAATTGATGAAGCAGCTTCTTAATTGATGAAGCAGCTTCTTAATTGATGAAGCAGCTTCTTAATTGATGAAGCAGCTTCTTAATTGATGAAGCAGCTTCCTAATTGATGAAGCAGCTTCTTAATTGATGAAGCAGCTTCTTAATTGATGAAGCAGCTTCTTAATTGATGAAGCAGCTTCTTAATTGATGAAGCAGCTTCTTAATTGATGAAGCAGCTTCTTAATTGATGAAGCAGCTTCCTAATTGATGAAGCAGCTTCTTAATTGATGAAGCAGCTTCTTAATTGATGAAGCAGCTTCTTAATTGATGAAGCAGCTTCTTAATTGATGAAGCAGCTTCTTAATTGATGAAGCAGCTTCTTAATTGATGAAGCAGCTTCTTAATTGATGAAGCAGCTTCTTAATTGATGAAGCAGCTTCTCAATTGATGAAGCAGCTTCTTAATAGATGAAGTCTTAGTTAGAAATTTCACTCTAATATATCTGAATATTTCCATAAATTAAAATAATTTGCATCGCGTTTAATTCTGCAAAACTCATTTGAACTCAGAGAATAAACACAATTTCCCTCCAATAATTAGTTTTTGCTCGGAATTTCTCACCTAGAATTAGCTATTCCCGGAATAACTCACCTAGGGTTAACTCTTCCCCGAAATAACTCACATAGGGTTAGCTTTTCCCCGGAATAACTCACCTAGGGTTAGCTTTTCCCGGAATAACTCACCTAGGGTTAGCTTTTCCCCGGAATAACTCACCTAGGGTTAGCTTTTCCCCGGAATAACTCACCTAGGGTTAGCTTTTCCCCGGAATAACTCACCTAGGGTTAGCTTTTCCCCAGAATAACTCACCTAGGGTTAGCTTTTCCCCGGAATAACTCACCTAGGGTTAGCTTTTCCCCAGAATAACTCACCTAGGGTTAGCTTTTCCCCAGAATAACTCACCTAGGGTTAGCTTTTCCCCAGAATAACTCACCTAGGGTTAGCTTTTCCCCGGAATCAGGTGGGAGAGTGAATCCAAGCAGTGCCATGGAAGATATCAGCACACACGGCATGATGAGGTTACTAAAGTAGTAAAGCGTCCTTCGTCGGATGTGAATTTTGAAGGTAACGTCCACGTAAATCTCCGGGCAACAGGTGTACGACACTTGACTTCTTTTGCCCGGAATTGCTGAAAAAAGTACCAGAGTTACGATAATTCGGTAAACGATTTTGTTGCAGAATTTAAAGAAAGGAAACATTGCAGAATTCGGATACCTAATTATTCTCACAGTACTCGGAAAGTGGGTGCTGTATAGATTATGATAATTAAATCTATAAAAATGTTAAAGGTCTGATTGCCTTGGTTCATGACCTGTGTTAATCCCCACTGTACGAAGACTGTTAACACCCTAAAATATAAATATTTCTGTTGATCTGTCGCAAGGACAACTGAAAGTAATACTACCAATGAATTACATCACAAATATTAGTAATTAGATTTCAATTCGTTTTCTTCTTTCGGTCGAAAGAAAATTTTCAACTTAGGTTTGAAATTCATTAGGTTTTCGGGTCACATTTTATCTGAGAGTATTAAATTAGAGAAAATACTTTGAAAAGAGTGATGTAGGTAAATACGGAGTGAGGTAGATAGGTAGGTTGGTAGGTAAATACGGAGTGAGGTAGATAGGTAGGTTGGTAGGTAAATACGGAGTGAGGTAGGTATGTACGGAGTGAGGTAGGTAGGTAGGTATGTACGGAGTGAGGTAGGTAAGTACGGAGTGAGGTAGGTAAATACGGAGTGAGATAGGTAGGTAGGTATTTACGGAGTGAGGTAGGTAAATAAGGAGTGAGGTAGGTAGGTAGGTATGTACGGAGTGAGGTAGGTAAGTACGGAGTGAGGTAGGTAAATACGGAGTGAGGTAGGTAGGTAGGTATGTACGGAGTGATGTAGGTAAAATACGGAGTGAGGTAGGTAAATACGGAGTGAGGTAGGTAGGTAGGTATGTACGGAGTGATGTAGGTAAAATACGGAGTGAGGTAGGTAGGTAGGTAAATACGAAGTGAGGTAGGTAGGTAGGTATGTACGGAGTGATGTAGGTAAATACGGAGTGAGGTAGGTAGGTAGGTAAATATGGAGTGAGGTAGGTAGGTAGGTATGTACGGAGTGATGTAGGTAAATACGGAGTGAGGTAGGTAGGTAGGTAAATACAGAGTGAGGTAGGTAGGTAGGTAAAATACGGAGTGAGGTAGGTAGGTAGGTAAATACAGAGTGAGGTAGGTAGGTAGGTAAAATACGGAGTGAGGTAGGTAGGTAGGTATGTACGGAGTGAGGTAGGTAAATACGGAGTGAGGTAGGTAGATAGGTTGGTAGGTACGGAGTGAGGTAGGTAGGTAGATACAGAAGTAGGTAGGTAAGTACGGAGTGATGTAGGTAAATACGGAGTGAGGTAGGTAGGTAGGTAAATACAGAGTGAGGTAGGTAGGTAGGTAAAATACGGAGTGAGGTAGGTAGGTAGGTAAATACAGAGTGAGGTAGGTAGGTAGGTAAAATACGGAGTGAGGTAGGTAGGTAGGTATGTACGGAGTGAGGTAGGTAAATACGGAGTGAGGTAGGTAGATAGGTTGGTAGGTACGGAGTGAGGTAGGTAGGTAGATACAGAAGTAGGTAGGTAAGTACGGAGTGAGTAAGATAGATAGGTAGGTACGGAGTGAGGTAGGTAGGTATATACAGAGGTAGGTAGGTAAGTGCAGAGTTAGGTATGAAGGTATATACGGAGGTAGGTAGGTAGGAAGGTAAGTAGGTATGAAGGTAGGTAAATAAGGAACAGTCAGTCCTAAAATTGAAGATGGTATCTTTTGATGGGATGTTTTCATCAGAAGAACCAAGACTTTCTCCCCATTTCAGTTAGTTTTACTCTGAATGCATTTGAGTGAAGGTATCATCATCATCAGAAAAGTTAGCATGGCGAAGAATTCTGACCTTTACGAGAATTACAATATACTGATTTTAAAAATATTCCATAGAGTCAAAAAAATATAAGTTTCAATTTTAAAATCGGTAGACATGTTCCAGTTCTCTACTTTAATTATCATTATTCAAATCAGTGTTGTTTCTTTTTCTTTAATAACATAAGCATTAGTATGAACGATATTAGTTAACGAGTAATTAGAAAGCTCAGTTATTAGATATAAATTATAAAATCATTTCATACGAAATAAAGAAAGTTTCGTATGATATTGCAGGTTTGGGGACCTGCAATGGTTCCAGAACCTGCATTAATGTATGGTTCCAGAACCTGGAATGGTTCCTGTTTTGTGTCACTAACCTTTGAGATCCCATTCCCCGTTTGATGTATAGTCACTGATGTCTGCCCCTGTGTCTTTCATCACTAAATCGATCTGAAGGAATAGGTAATGTCATCACTAACCAGGTAATGTCATCACTAAACAGAGAATATCATCATTAAACAGGTAATATCATCACTAAACAGGTAATGTCATCACTAAACAGAGAATATCATTACTAAACAGGTAATGTCATCACTAAACAGGTAATATCATCACTAAACAGGTAATGTCATCACTAAACAGGTAATGTCATCACTAAAAAGGTAATATCATTACTAAATAGGTAATATCATCACTAAACAGGTAATGTCATCACTAGACAGGTAATATCATCACTAAACAGGTAATGTCATCACTAAACAGGTAATGTCATCACTAAACAGGTAATATCATCACTAAACAGGTAATGTCATCACTAAACAGGTAATGTCATCACTAAACAGGTAATGTCATCACTAAACAGGTAATATCATCACTAAACAGGTAATATCATCACTAAACAGGTAATGTCATCACTAAACAGGTAATGTCATCACTAAACAGGTAATATCATCACTAAACAGCTAGGTAATGTCATCACTTAACAGGTAATATCATCACTAAACAGCTAGGTAATGTCATCACTAAACATGTAATGTCATAGATAAACAGAGAGTATCATCACTAGATTGTTTTGAAGGAACAGGTAATGTCATCACTATTGATTATTTTTCCGAATATTTAGATATTTAAATCAATAACTTCAGAATATTTGAATCAATAACTCTGAAATAGTTTAAGAATAATCTGATTGCTGACTATGAAATGGAAGTGGTAAAGATATCATACGAAGTCCTTCACTTTAACATTAGTCCCCTACCCCCATTCTACAAATAGAACATTCAATACTTACTTGAAAATATATATTTACCTTCGATTTGTCGTAAGTCCAAGACCCAAATTTCATATCACAAAACTGGTCATCGAACGGGTACCAGGTGATGTCTATCTTGCAGGTGGACATGAAGATGCCTGGTGGTATCTGGTTGCAGAGTCCATTGCTGTATACAACCACGTTAGTGGGGAACACGCTCAGGAACAATTCGTCAGCGCTACAGGGAGGTAAGGGAAATTATATTTACAGTGTAGAGTTGTATTTACAATGTAAAATTTTATTTACAATGTGAAATTTTATATACAAAGTAAAATTGTAGTTACAGTGTAAAATTATATTGCTGACAGACGTTTCATCGACAGACGTTTCGTTTTCCTCCTTACCATTATTCTTTTTGTAATTTGATCGCTTGATTCATTATTCTGTTAAAGTACAAGTTTTGTAACATTAGAGTGTGCTAAAGTCCCTTTTAGGAAATTTGTCGACGAAACGTTTTGTCGACGAGACGTCTGTCACCCATAGTGCATAGTATACACAGATATAGTATACACAGATATATGTAGTTTACGCAGATATAGTATACACAGATATAGTATACACAGATATATGTAGTATACGCAGATATAGTATACACAGATATAGTATACACAGATATAGCATACACAGATATAGTATACTATACTTAAGTATAGTATAACCAACAACTCACCTATTGTACATGAGGATGTCAGGAGTCCAGACATATTTGGCAGGTATTCTGACATCCTTCAGGTCTCCGTAATCTGATTCATTCCACTTCAAGTTGTGATCCGTCCATTCCTTTGAAGAAAAACACTAAACTGAGCAAATGGTATTAAGCAGCATCAGAGAAAAGAGTCTCTGTGATGATGTACTATCAGAGAAAAGAGTCACTGTGATGATGTACTATCAGAGAAAAGAGTCTCTGTGATGATGTACTATCAGAGAAAAGAGTCACTGTGATGGTGTACTATCAGAGAAAAGAGTCACTGTGGTGATGTACTATCAGAGAAAAGAGTCACTGTGATGATGTACTATCAGAAAAAAGAGTCACTGTGATGATGCTATTTTCACAAATCACTTTTTTCTAGTTTCCTAATATTTTTCTCGTGATGTTCTCCTACCATTTTCAAAATACAGGTGAAACTCTTAGAACGCCCAGTACATGTACCGGAAAAGCGTTCGTAGTAACGACTAGCGTTCGTTGTTACGATACATTATTTAGTTTAGTTGGGGATTTAAACTTCGTAAGTTTTTTTAACAGCATTTCAAAGAAACCGCAATGAAGGTAAACAATCTCAGATTAACATTAAAGGAAAATTTTATTTAAAATCTTATAATATTTATATAATTTACTAATATAAATGTACGAAATAGTAAGGTAGGAATAAGCACTATAAAATATGATAAAAAAGTGAGATATTTTTTAACTTCACTTACAGAGATATCTATTTACCGACATAATTAAACTGAACACAAGATAAAAATAAAATTATTTCATTTCCAGATTCTGAGTTTTTTGTTAGGTAAGAATAAATGAAGAATATATTAATATAGAATAGTCACACCTCTTTCAACTTTCTATTGAAATTTTCTAATCAAAGAAAATGTTGGGGAAAAGGGTAACAAAACTAAAATGATGAAAATCTTCAAAACAATATATTAAGTTTTTAAAGAATCCGTTGTAGCGAGCTTCAGTCCGGTAGAGCGGGCAATTTTTTATCCTTTGTAGGGGGGTCCGTTCAAAGATCGTCCACTATAAGAGCTTTTACTGAATCTACAAACACTACAGTAAGTAAAGTTTCTTTTTTTAGATGTGAATGAAGTAAATTGTTACTAAATCATCACAGAAACACTTTTCAGTTGACTCTACAGAGTATGTAACCGGAAGAAAAATATGCTTGAATAATATAAATAGGTAAAATTATACAAAAGATGCGGTAAAATGAGTGAACACTGAAATATGAAAATGCACCCGCAAATTCACACTTGAAATGACAAAACAACATTTAAAATTGTTAGTTGATTAATAATATATATATTTAAATTTATAATAAGTTATGTAGACATCTGAACTTACCAAATTCAACCATACGTTTGTTGTCAAGATTTGGTTCTTCTCATCCTGAAAATAGAAAGAAAAACATTTAAAATGATATCCAATTGAAATTCTCTTCTGCTATTTAATTCGCTTTTACTTCTTGTAATTTTCCCATACAATTATTGTGTTGTCACCAAAAATAATTAGAGAAACTGATTTAGTCTTCTATAGTAGCCATCATCTTTGGCTCCTCTTGTTAGTCTCTCACACTAACTGAATACAATTACTCACCGCATTAATGATGTACTACAATAACTAACTACAATTACTCACCACATCAATGATGTACTACAATAACTAACTACAATTACTCACCACATCAATGATGAACTACAATAACTAACTACAATTACTCACCACATCAATGATGTACTACAATAACTAACTACAATTACTCACCACATCAATGATGTACTACAATAACTAACTACAATTACTCACCACATCAATGATGTACTACAATAACTAACTACAATTACTCACCACATCAATGATGAACTACAATAACTAACTACAATTACTCACCACATCAATGATGTACTACAATAACTAACTACAATTACTCACCACATCAATGATCTGCTGCAAGCTGATGCCTAGCTTCACTTCCACAGAGTCAGTCTCGTTGGAAGCGGGTCTCTCTAGCGTGTTGTAACTTTTGAGCAGATCGTCCAGCAGTCTCCTCTCGTGCCTACCTCCGTGGACTCCTGTCAAGAGAAACAAACGTTACAAAGATATGTCATATATAGTACTAAAGTAACTAAATGAACAGAACATTAGAAACTGTACAGTACAGAAGGAACTGTACAGTACCTTAGGAACTGTACAGTGTACAGTAGATTGTATTCATTAAAAATTCTGAGACACTCAGGTGTTTCACGTTTACAAAAATGTGTCACTTAAGTACATCAACTATAATTTTGAGACAATAAGAGCTTGAAAGTGTTTCAGTGCGATGCAGTTCATTGTTGTGAGTCTCCAAAAATATTTTATTTCAAAAGAGAGTTACTGTTGGTTCTATGGACGTAATTGAACACGTAGTAAAAAGTCTTACTGTACGTTTAAATATTTTCACGATATCATTCGAATTTAAATGATAAGAGGTAATCAATGTCCGGTACATAAAAATACTTCAAACCATGAAAACGTTTTATGTAATAAGTTAATAACGAATATCAAAACTAATGTAGATTTCCTTATTCGGATTTAAGGCTAATCCTTTATAACCATGAATTACATCACATACAATATAAATTGAAATTTGGTGTCTTTGACATACATGACAATAAAATTAAGTGAATAAACACGAAATGAAATTGGACGTATATCAAGTTAGGAATTGAATCCATTTCATCAGGTTGGACGTATGCAATCACTCTGTACCACTTAGAACAATCTCCCTCAACCCAATTGAATCTGGAAACAGCCTTCAACTGCCAATTCGTGTGGCCCTTCATGCATTATGTACGGTTATATGACCTCAATCTGTCGACACTGTCCAAAGACCTCTTTACATCAAAGATTTATAGGGCAACCTCTCTATTACCGGACATATACTGTTGTATAACACAATTAATAAAGTCACCTACAGAATTAAGAGATAAAAAGAAAAAATCATAAAAAATGATCACCGTCTTTGTTTCATAATTATACGTCTCATTTCTATTTATTTTGTTTAGTTGTATAATTGGCAATAAATTAGTTCGTGAACCAATCTGTTCTTTTTAAATTTCAGGACAGATCTGTTCTAGAATGATGACATCCACTTTCCTACTACTGTGAGACTAATTAAGTGTCTCAGCCTGTGACGTTACACAGAAAACTCTAATAAAAGATGATCTATTGCAGCAGTTTTGACAAGATTTGAATTTCAGATGTTGGACACCTCTGTTGTAAGCGACAGAATGAAGAAATTTGCTGCCGTGCAATATTTGATTCATGGCGAATCTCTACATGGTACTATATCAAAGAAAAGATTTAGAGTCATTTTAAAAACACGTTATATCCTGTGACAAAGTTATGGTGGGCTAAGGAAGATTAATTTTAGAGGGGCCACATCCCACCATAACTTTCTCTCTAGTTTTAGTTGTTAGATTATGTGAGCGTTTTGTTTAATTTATTGGAACTTAATTTGAAAAACTAGGTAAATTTATCTATGTAACCGTTTTTATGTAATACTTTTTTAATAGTGAATTGAATTGAAAAGAAAAGGCAGTTGTGATTTTAAAAATTAGATATTAGTTAGAGAATATTTTTCAGTATCAATTAGTATCTCCTAGTAAAACCATTTTCTTATATCATCTGCACGAAGTTCCTACCTACAATCTAGAGTTACTTCTTCTATGTATACCGACTCCTTCCATAAGTTTCCAGATCTATTTACAGAAGGAAGTCATTTCGGCCAATGACATATCCTTTTCCTTTGCTCGATAATCCCTGGAGTGTCTTCCTCTTTCTTGCTGTGGTCCAATATAGCTTCTTCTTCGGGAGTGAATTCTCCAATTAAAAGGGATGTTGAATGGAGGCAAGTAATTCCCTCCGCTCCAGTTGGTTTCTCGAGGGTACTCCACGCTCCTCCTCTCTTTTTATCCGGGGAGTAGGATTTATTTTTCTGCTACCTGGAGTGCTCTTCAGCGAAAAAAACACACACTGAGAATTAAATTGGACTCAAATATTTCTGCTTGCTGTATGCCACTTTTGAAGATATTTTAGGAATCCACAACTTAATTGGTTTAGGACAATATGTTTGCCTAAAGAGTTAAATCTTTTGTTACTTAACAGAGGGCAAAAACAATCGAAGCTGAAGGGGAAAAAATTGCTGTATTTTTTAGATTGTAGAGTTATGAATTTGGCTCTCAACTTCATTTTATATTTATTATGTGCACCTACTTAATATATTGAACACCTGAAATACAAATTGTAAATTTTTTTAACTCTTTTTGTCTCTTACTAAAGAAAATTCAGCTTTAAAAGCCAAGTCGATAATATTTAAAAGATGTTTTTTTATAGCATTTATTTCGATATTCAATGGTTGCAATACCAATTTTCAAAACCAGTATCAATTAAGCAAAATTATAAATCTATCGAAGAATAAACTGTATATAAAGAGTAATTCACTATTATTATTAGGAATTGCAGGTTATAAACTTTAGCTGAATTAATCATTGTTGATATTCGTTTAAGACAAATTTTAGATTAAAGGATATTGTAAACGTATTTTCTATTGAATTAAAATTCTTTTGTTCTTCTTCTTCCACAAGGCTTTAAGGACTTCATTCACAACTTTCAATAGATTTCCGCTCCTCGTGTTTTCTAGGCAGAAAGCACCTGCGAGTTTTAATTTGTGTTCCCTCTAGCTAGAAATCCTTTCCTCGAGCACTAAAGGCTGATTTACAGCTTTCGAACGAGTTTCAGTTGTCGGCCACAGAGAGTTTCAGACTATTCCTCTTGTGCTTAAAGGGTCCACGTCCGAATGGCTGGTCCAGCACATTCGTCATTTTAACTAATGCACAGTTCGTCTGCACGACTAAGCGTGGGTGTTCGAAATTTGAACTCAGGTCGTATGTCATGCAGCAAAGGAAGTAATTCTGGAGAAAACCATACGAAAAAAGGTTTCTTGGAGAAGTATAGCTGTGCCGCACGTTTCTTTGAATCGGATTGTAGTTCTTAGTTTCAAGCCGCCTGTTACGACCGACTAAATGGATTTTGAGTTCTAGAAATCTTATTAAATCATTCAAACTTAGTAAGAAAAGCTAAACTGTTCATAATTCTTCATTTTACACTCGATTATGAAAAACTGATTTTGTATTACTATTTATCTAAAAATAATCCATTCATAAATATTATGAATGATTCAAAAAAGTTTATTTAATTTCTTGTTGTAAATTTGATTTTATAAAAAAGACTGAAATTATATTTTACCGATATATATATATTTCATTTTGGATAACTTTATTTTTGTAAACTAATATATAAATATTAAATGTTGATCAAAATTTTTGCATCGTATGGTAAATCTGATAATAATTATAGACATAACTTTAGAAATCTAATGACAATTATAGACATAATTTTAGAAACAAGATGATAATTATAAGCTAAATTTTAGAAAGGTGGTTTTTACTACAGACATAACTTTAGAAATAGGATAAATACAATATTGACAAAGCATATCTAATAGAAAAACTCATTGAAGTTTATTTCGTTAACAGTTCAGAGCTATCAAGATTCAATAAAATCTAAGACAAATACTTACAAGTATATCTATTAGGAAGGAGGGGAAGAGTTCATTCTTTTTCTAACGCGGATAGAAGTTTAAAGCACTAAGCCGAATGAGAGTCACTTGTTGCTTCTAAGCCTGATACCAGCACCATCGGCTAACAGGTCAACTTGAATAGAATGACCAGCTTCTATCTAAAGGGTCGTACACACGTAGGGTTTTTTAAGTCTTTCCACCAAACCTTTTGCTAAGATCCTCCTACTTTTGCACGAGAATATAAGAAAAAACTTTATAATTATTAATTATTTTAGTTGGTATCCATGATATCTGCAGGTATTATGGATACTAACTAAAATATATAATAATTATATCGTTTTTTCTTATATTCTCGTAGAGAAAGTAGGAGGAGCTTAGCAAAAGATCTGGTGAAAAGACTTAAAAAACCCTACGTGTGTAAGGCCCTTAAGCTCTAAAGAGGAAAATTATTCCAAGAGAATGAACTAATTATCCTAAATTCTATCATGAGTAATTTATTATTTGATTGTTTCTCTCCGTGGGCAAATAAATTACTGTCATTTTATCACCAATTAAATGTCGCGTACAAACATGTTTTATAACTTGGCCAATAACTATAACTGCTGAGTCATCAATATAGAGAATTTTATAGTAATGAATGGCAATAAGTTATATTGAATGTATTCTTACGCCACATAAGCTACTTCCCCTCACATGATATCGACAATAAGGTAAAGAAATATGACTTTTGAGTGCTTCAACTATAATTTTGATCTACTTATGTGTTTCGAGAACTGTAAAATGTTTCGAGTGCGATGCACTTAAGTGTCTCGGAAATAAGTCTAGAGGAATTACTCCCATCTCCGTCAATAGAAATATATCCTTTTTATGATGTATTTGAATGGCATTAGAACTACATCCTTTATGATGTATTCTTCCGCACCAGAGCTAAATCTTTTACACGATGTATTCCTCCGCCACAAGAGTTAAATCTTTTACACGATGTATTCCTCCGCCACACGAGTTAAATCTTTTACATGATGTATTCCTCCGCACTATAGCTAAATCTTTTACACGATGTATTCGTCCGCCACAAAAGTTAATTATTTCACACGAAGTATTCCTCCGCCACAAGAGTTAAATCTTTTACACGATGTATTCCTCCGCCACACGAGTTAAATCTTTTACACGATGTATTCCTCCGCCACTAAAGTTAAATCTTTTACACGATGTATTCCTCCGCCACACGAGTTAAATCTTTTACACGATGTATTCCTCCGCCACTAAAGTTAAATCTTTTACACGATGTATTCCTCCGCCACACGAGTTAAATCTTTTACATGATGTATTCCTCCGCCACAACAGATAAATCTTTTACACGATGTATTCCTCCACCACAAAAGCTAAATCCTCTGTTGATGTATTCCATTAAAGACTACTTCCTTTACATTATATAATACTCCGTCAGTAGAATTACATATTTTACAGTGTCTATTCCTCCGCAACAAGATCTAAATCCTTACTTGATGTATTCCTCCGCCATTAGAGCTACAACCTCGCATCATATTCCTGATGATTTATTCTTTCGCTTTCAAAGGCACAACTTCAAATGTTTCTAAACATTTATTTTAGTGACAGATCTTTCAATGCATTTATCGGAAGAAATGACAGACCTCTTAACATTGAAGATCGAGAACTCAAGCAAAATAGCTAGGAACATTTAGGAAATAAAAGTTTAATGACTAAAGTTTTACACAAAACGACAATCAATCATTTGTATAATGTAATCTTGTTTAATTATTAATTATTCAATTCCTAGTATTGCAACATAATTCGTTAGGTTTTTAATTTATAGTTTTTTTTACAAGTTTTAACTGTCTCTCGAACATAATTTTGTATATTTATTAATATCGTTCTATTTAGTAAATTCAATTAGGTTATCTAATGTAACCAGGTCTAAAAACACAGCAAGCAATTAATTATTCCAAGTGAGGATTCAATCTACTCTCTCCATATCCAGAGTTCAATATTGGCGATAAATTCCAGACTGTGTCGAAAGAATATAGATAACTCATTAAGAAGATCAAAGACGATATCGTTACAGGCAGGTCATTCATCAGACAGAGTCTCATTATAGATCTGAAAATAGTCTACAACTTATCACAACTAGCAGAAATATCTTCCTTTTTCTTGTTTGTTAGGCGGCGAAAGTTTCGCAAGATATCAGACGCACGGATTTGTGTAGGCAAATCATTTTTCTTGGGGAAATGTTTTTGCTAAGTTTTCTATGTTCATAACTTTCTGCAGGGTTGACAAGGATATTTTTGAATGGGAAAAAACAAACTATTGATATTTTTCTTGAGACAGAGGGAAAATATTCGAGAGGTTGATCAGGTATGCAGTTTTATGTATCTTCATTTTACTTTCGATGAGATATTTTATAGACGGAACGACTGGAAAGTTTTTGCATATATACACTTAATAAATGGACAATTTTAATGATACTTTATGGAATACTAATACGTTTTAGTGGGTTGATACATATACATATAGTTATTTTCAATAATTGGAAGTTTTTAATTTTATAAAAAGTCAAACTAATCAATTTTGAAACCATCCTTCGAAATAACTACCAATTATTTCTAAGCATTCATATAATTCCTTACTACTAACGACATCAATATACTATATATATTTGTACTTTAATATCTTACCACATATCTTTCAATTTTTCCCTAATTCTACAAAAAATAACATTTAGGCACTGCAATATTCCTGCAATCACAATTACAAAGGTAATTCCTCTTGCTGTCAAACTGATAAGTCAAATACAGTGAGAGGAAATGGTAGAGCAACCACATGTCTATGAGAACTCCTGTGCTCATAGTTATGAGTTTGCTGCTCATATTTATGAGGAAGAGTTTGTCGCTCATAGTTATGAGGAAGAGTTGTCTGCTCATAGTAATGTGGAAAAGTTTGCTTATCATAGTTATGAAGTAGAGATTCTCATAATGAGCAAGACCCGCTCATAAGTTATGCAGTAGAACTCTATTTCACCTTGGCATAATGAGCGTCAACTTCTCATAATTTATTAAACAGGTCTCTATTAGAGTTCCTCGTAATGAGTGGGGGAGAAAACACGGAACTGCGTCAAACAGGGCTGCTTGTCACATTAGCGCTGTTTATTTGACGTCTGCTGACAGTAACGCTAGTGCTCACTATACAGATTGTGTGAGAGGTAAATAAATTAATTATCACTGTTAGAGTCATTGTTGCCTCCTAGAGAACACCAAGGCCTTATCTTAGGGAAAAAATATTGGACACGGTGTCTTACTTATATGTTTGCTTTTAATTAGAATGAAGCTTGTTTATAGAATGAACATAAATGGATATTTGCATTACAAAGCAAGAGCATTGGACTCAAAGTAAGAGCATTGGACTCAAAGTAAGAGCATTGGACTTAAAGCAAGAGCATTGTACTTAAAGTAAGAGCATTGGACTTAAAGTAAGAGCACTGGACTTAAAGCAAGAGCAAGGGACTTAAAGCAAGAGCAAGGGACTTATAGCAAGAGCATTGGACTTAAAATAAGAGCATTGGACTTAAAGCAAGAGCATTGGACTTAAAGCAAGAGCATTGGACTTGAAGTAAGAGCATTGGACTTAAACTAAGAGCACTGGACTTAAAGCAAGAGCATTGGACTTAAAGCAAGAGCTAAGGACTTGAAGCAAGAGCAAGGGACTTAAAGCAAGAGCATTGGACTAAAAGCAAGAGCAAGGGACTTAGAGCAAGAGCAAGGGACTTAGAGCAAGAGCAAGGGATTTAGAGCAAGAGCAAGGAACTTAGAGCAAGAGCAAGGGACTTAGAGCAAGAGCAAGGGACTTATAATAAGAGCAAGGGACTTAGAGCAGGAGCAAGGGATTTAGAGCAAGAGCAAGGGACTTAGAGCAAGAGCATTGGACTTAAAGCAAGAGCAAGGGACTTAGAGCAAGAGCAAGGGATATAGAGCAAGAGCAAGGGACTTAGAGCAAGAGCAAGGGACTTAGAGCAAGAGCAAGGGACTTACAGTAAGAGCAAGGGATTTAGAGCAAGAACAAGGGATTTAGAGCAAGAGCAAGGGACTTAGAGCAAGAGCAAGGGATTTAGAGCAAGAGCAAGGGACTTAGAGCAAGAGCAAGGGACTTAGAGCAAGAGCAAAGGACTTAGAGCAAGAGCAAGGGACAAGAGCAAGGGACTTAGAGCAAGAGCAAGGAACTTAGAGTAAGAGCAAAGGACTTAGAGCAAGAGCAAGGGACAAGAGCAAGGGACTTAGAGCAAGAGCAAAGGACTTAGAGCAAGAGCAAAGGACAAGAGCACGGGACTTAGAGCAAGAGCAAAGGACTTAGAGCAAGAGCAAAGGACTTAGAGCAAGAGCAAAGGACTTAGAGCAAGAGCAAGGGACAAGAGCAAGGGACTTAGAGCAAGAGCAAAGGACTTAGAGCAAGAGCAAAGGACTTAGAGCAAGAGCAAGGGACAAGAGCGAGCAAGGGACTTAGAGCAAGAACAAAGGACTTAGAGCAAGAGCAAAGGACTTAGAGCAAGAGCAAAGGACTTAGAGCAAGAGCAAGGGACAAGAGCAAAGGACTTAGAGCAAGAGCAAGGGACAAGAGCAAGGGATTTAGAGCAAGAGCAAAGGACTTAGAGCAAGAGCAAGGGACAAGAGCAAGGGATTTAGAGCAAGAGCAAAGGACTTAGAGCAAGAGCAAGGGATTTAACTCTTCAACACGCAAACTCTCTTATCTGAAACCGATAAGTTAAGCCCCTTTCATTATATTTCTTGATGGACTAAAATGAAATGATTTTGGAAAACCATTCATGAAGTAGAAGGTCCTGTTAGAGGGCGAGGTCCAAGTTATCGGACTTCTCACATTTTCGATCGTATAAATAAATCTATATGATTTTATTTAATCATTAAAATTGTTATTTTAATTTGTATCTAAGATACCTACAGGTATCATGGATACCTGATATTTTCTCCCATCATTATTATATATTTGTATATAATTTAACGCAAATGATATCAATTTGATCAAGTGTATCATTTCGTCAGTAGTATTCAGCAAAGAATATTACATCAAATGTTTTCATTAATTGTTATATCTTTCGTACATTAAAATAGAATAAAAAACAGTTGCAATAGGCATTACCAAAAGCCACAATAAATCTACGGTTAAATCTAGCCTCTAAATTTGCTTTTCCATTTAACCGCATCAATCCATTGATATATTCATCCGCCATGAATACTGTAGTCAGAACAAGCAGAATAAAAGTTACAAGCACTGCAGCAAGCCCTGCAACAAGCACCCACGAAATAGAATAACATTTTAACCTGTCGACTAAATTTATTAATTCATCTCTCCGATCTGTCGGAGGTGAGCGACAATCTGTCCTAAATGAATTTATTCCAGCCATCTTATTTGGAATATAAATCATGTGAGAATTGACAGCAAATACCTTGGTGAGATTCGTAGCTTCGTGGACGGGGAGATTCGTGAGAGAAATGTATCGGAAAATGAGAAGAAGTGTGGAGAGGAGTAAAGAATGAAAGAGGAGTAGAGAGGAGTACCAGATGAAAGAGGAGTAGAGAGGAGTACCAGATGAAAGAGGAGTAGAGAGAAGTACCGGATGAAAGAGGAGTAAGAGGTGTGGAGAGGAGTACCGGATGAAAGAGGAGTAGAGAGGTGTGAAGAGGAGTAATGGATGAAAGAGGAGTAGAGAGGTGTGGAGAGGAGTATCGAATATAAGAGGAGTAGAGAGGAGTACCGGATAAATACATAATGCATTGATATTTAATATAATTATATATTCAATATTTAATAATAATTAATAGTATTTAATATTGAATATTATTTAATATGCTATAATATTATAAGTAAATGATATACTTATATATTTAATATTATTACATATTTAATTTTATAAAACATAATTTCATATAAAAGCTTTAATAAAATTTATTAATAAACCCTGAAAATTTATGTCAAATATGAGAAAAACTAATATTATTTAGAGATACTTTTAATATAGGGTTAGTTCTGAGTTATCGAACAGCTACACATTATCGATCTTATTAGTTAAACTAGTTAATAATGTGTTAATTAGTTACTATTATATACTATCTGTTTACTTAGTCGATAAATCTGAACTTTTCTTTTTTTAATTTCTGTTTTCAACTTAATTAAATAATAACTTTTTATGAACAGTCAATAAACGATTAAAAATATTAATTAGAATATTAATGTGTTTAATATAAATGATATCGTATTTTACAATATACCATTAAAAATATTAATTATAATCATAATAACACAATTATGATTACAAAATTAAAGTATAACAAGCAGAATTATAATATGATAATTGATACGATGTTTTGATTTTAGAAACAAGGTAATGGCTATTCATAGTGTTATATCATTATAAGTCCTTTTCTTAAACTAAGTCCATTTCATTATACGGATAATTGAATTAATTTCCACTCTGGAAGGAGATTCTGAGTGTGCTTGAACCCTTGAGCTGATCTCTGGAAGGGACTTAGAGAAAGGACATGATGTCCTTAAGATAAAGGACATGTGTTCTTGAAAGAAAGGACATGATGTTCTATATCTTAAGGACATGATGACCTTCAGATTAAGGACATGATGACCTTTAATGAGAGGTCATGGTGACTGTGCTGTTATCATCTTTTATACACAACCAGAAACAGAACTTCAAACTAAAAAAAACTTAAAAAGCTTTCACATCCATTGATGACTTCAGTTCTCCGTAGATTTTTCACTTGCGAATACAAGGAACTGCCAAAAAGTTGTGTGAGGAGTTCCCTGAAGTTTTTCTATAGAAAAATACAAGCCAGCTCTTCTAAGGTTAATTCCATAAAGAAAATATTGCAGGACATCGAATTCGAAACAGATATACAGCTGCAAAGTCAAAAACTCTGAGAAACAATATTTGAGACCGAAATATAATATCGAGAAAGATGTTTTTAATATTAGGGAAATATTATTATGAGCATAAGAAGATATTCATCAATGAATATATTTTAATAATTTCATGCATTTTTTAAAATTATAACCATATTGTAATTTCAACCAGCATTAAATTTCTTCCCTCTGATAGTTCCTACATCATCGCAGTGACTGTTTTGCTAATAGTTCTATTTATTAGCATTTTTTTCCGTAATGTAGGTAAATCTCCCAAACTGCTCTAATTGTACGCTCCATAAAATATTCTTTTAAAGGTATAACACAGACACCACGGGACTATCTGGACGATATGAGATAAAAAAAGTGGCGGGATTCCTTCTGCGAATCTTCGGACACTGATATGGAAATTCCCCGGAGTGAAACCTGCATGGAATTTTTATTGAATTAACCACCGGAAAATCGAGTTTGGGGTAAAATAATGCATAGATGCCTTTCTTAGGGAAATTTTTCAGGGTAACATTTTTTGGGTAACAATGCTGAGGTAACTAACTAACTATATATGTTGGAGTAACTAACTAACTATATATGTTGGTGTAACTAACTAACTATATATGTTGGTGTAACTAACTAACTATATATGTTGGTGTAACTAACTAACTATATATGTTGGTGTAACTAACTAACTATATATGTTGGTGTAACTAACTAACTATATATGTTGGTGTAACTAACTAACTATATATGTTGGTGTAACTAACTAACTATATATGTTGGTGTAACTAACTAACTATATATGTTGGTGTAACTAACTAACTATATATGTTGGTGTAACTAACTAACTATATATGTTGGTGTAACTAACTAACTATATATGTTGGTGTAACTAACTAACTATATATGTTGGTGTAACTAACTAACTATATATGTTGGAGTAACGAATTTGAGTAAAGAAAATATGGATCGAGTTTGAGTCAATTCAAATTTTTCCAGTTCTATTGATTACATTTTGAAAGTTTTGAGTCGTTTATACTTCCTTATCACTAAATATTACTGGATAGATATTATGAAGTTGATTTTGAATACATTACATTCAAAATATATATTCTAAATATTTTTTATATTTTTTTTATTTACCTTAATATTTAATTATCGGTCAGTTCCACATTTTAGGTCATATAAGAAAAAACCAATAAAGTGATTATTATTTTACTCAACCAATCTGAAATAATTATTATTATATCGTTTTTCTTGTATGAACGAAAATTTTGGTTTGTTTTTCATCAAACTTTTATTGGGAAAACAAATATCATTCTATGAACTGGTATCATGGATACCTGTCAAGATACATATAAATAATAATGATCTCATATTTTTTTCTCATTATCTCCGCAGATTGCAGAAGGTTATATTTTGGCGGCATTTGATAAAAATTAATATAATCGTAATAATTGTATCTTCAATTAAATAAATAACGCATTTAGAATACAGTGAGTTGTTATTTACAGTTCAAAATTAAACTAAATTGGTATCATTAATAATTAATTACTCGTTAAATCAACTTGCTTTCTGCTCTACAGAACTTAATTAAGTATTAAAATTAAATTAAGTGGATGAAATTAAAATAGTATCATTGTTCTGTAAAACTTAATGAAATGCTAGAATTAATCTTTTAATTAATATATTTGAAATACTTAGTAATTACTTATAATTATATATCTACTTACAGAGATAATATTTCAAATAGTTAATTGGAAATTAAAGAGCATGTAAGGTAAAGGTTCTACCGAACAATTTAAGAATAATTGCTAGTCTTATTGGGTGAAGGATATAAATCGGAAAAAAGTCTTCGGTATTTGGTCTCAATTTTTCATTCACGGTGAAATGGACCTCAGATCTAACACTAAGACCATATTTTACCTAGATTCAAATTAATGTTCAAAATACATTACTGAAATAGTAGAAATAAGATACGTAGAATTGCTAAATTTGTTTGTCAGACTAATGTACTAAATCATACAAATGCATAAAACTATATTAATTTTAATCAGTTCAAAAGCTGCTAGAATATCAAAATTAATGCTACAATTATAACAAAGTTAAATCTGATACAATATCCAAATCACAGCTGTTACAATATCCAAATCACAGCTGTTACAATATCCAAATCACAGCTGTTACAATAAATGTACAAATCACAGCTGTTACAATATCCAAATCACAGCTGTTACAATAAATTTACAAGTCACACCTGTTACAATAAATTTACAAATCACAGCTGTTACAATATCCAAATCACAGCTGTTACAATAAATGTACAAATCACAGCTGTTACAATATCCAAATCACAGCTGTTACAATAAATTTACAAATCACAGCTGTTACAATAAATTTACAAATCACAGCTGTTACAATAAATGTACAAATCACAGCTGTTACAATATCCAAATCACAGCTGTTACAATAAATTTACAAATCACAGCTGTTACAATAAATTTACAAATCACAGCTGTTACAATAAATTTACAAATCACAGCTGTTACAATAAATTTACAAGTCACAGCTGTTACAATAAATGTACAAATCACAGCTGTTACAATATCCAAATCACAGCTGTTACAATAAATTTACAAATCACAGCTGTTACAATAAATTTACAAATCACAGCTGTTACAATATCCAAATCACAGCTGTTACAATAAATGTACAAATCACAGCTGTTACAATATCCAAATCACAGCTGTTACAATAAATTTACAAGTCACACCTGTTACAATAAATTTACAAATCACAGCTGTTACAATATCCAAATCACAGCTGTTACAATAAATGTACAAATTACAGCTGTTACAATAAATTTACAAGTCACACCTGTTACAATAAATTTACAAATCACAGCTGTTACAATATCCAAATCACAGCTGTTACAATAAATGTACAAATTACAGCTGTTACAATAAATTTACAAGTCACACCTGTTACAATAAATTTACAAATCACAGCTGTTACAATATCCAAATCACAGCTGTTACAATAAATGTACAAATTACAGCTGTTACAATAAATTTACAAGTCACACCTGTTACAATAAATTTACAAATCACAGCTGTTACAATATCCAAATCACAGCTGTTACAATAAATGTACAAATTACAGCTGTTACAATAAATTTACAAGTCACACCTGTTACAATAAATTTACAAATCACAGCTGTTACAATATCCAAATCACAGCTGTTACAATAAATTTACAAGTCACACCTGTTACAATAAATTTACAAATCACAGCTGTTACAATATCCAAATCACAGCTGTTACAATAAATTTACAAATCACAGCTGTTACAATATCCAAATCACAGTTGTTACAATAAATTTACAAATCACAGCTGTTACAATATCCAAATCACAGCTGTTACAATAAATTTACAAATCACAGCTGTTACAATATCCAAATCACAGCTGTTACAATAAATTTACAAATCACAGCTGTTACAATAAATTTACAAGTCACAGCTGTTACAATAAATTTACAAATCACAGCTGTTACAATAAATTTACAAATCACAGCTGTTACAATATCTAAATCACACCTGTTACAATAAATTTACAAATCACAGCTGTTACAATATCCAAATCACAGCTGTTACAATAAATTTACAAATCACAGCTGTTACAATATCTAAATCACAGCTGTTACAATAAATTTACAAATCACAGCTGTTACAATATCCAAATCACAGCTGTTACAATAAATTTACAAATCACAGCTGTTACAATATCCAAATCACAGCTGTTACAATAAATTTACAAATCACAGCTGTTACAATATCTAAATCACAGCTGTTACAATAAATTTACAAATCACAGCTGTTACAATATCCAAATCACAGCTGTTACAATAAATGTACAAATCACAGCTGTTACAATATCCAAATCACAGCTGTTACAATAAATTTACAAGTCACACCTGTTACAATAAATTTACAAATCACAGCTGTTACAATATCCAAATCACAGCTGTTACAATAAATGTACAAATTACAGCTGTTACAATAAATTTACAAGTCACACCTGTTACAATAAATTTACAAATCACAGCTGTTACAATATCCAAATCACAGCTGTTACAATAAATGTACAAATTACAGCTGTTACAATAAATTTACAAATTACAGCTGTTACAATAAATTTACAAGTCACACCTGTTACAATAAATTTACAAATCACAGCTGTTACAATATCCAAATCACAGCTGTTACAATAAATGTACAAATTACAGCTGTTACAATAAATTTACAAGTCACACCTGTTACAATAAATTTACAAATCACAGCTGTTACAATATCCAAATCACAGCTGTTACAATAAATGTACAAATTACAGCTGTTACAATAAATTTACAAGTCACACCTGTTACAATAAATTTACAAATCACAGCTGTTACAATATCCAAATCACAGCTGTTACAATAAATGTACAAATTACAGCTGTTACAATAAATTTACAAGTCACACCTGTTACAATAAATTTACAAATCACAGCTGTTACAATATCCAAATCACAGCTGTTACAATAAATGTACAAATTACAGCTGTTACAATAAATTTACAAGTCACACCTGTTACAATAAATTTACAAATCACAGCTGTTACAATATCCAAATCACAGCTGTTACAATAAATTTACAAGTCACACCTGTTACAATAAATTTACAAATCACAGCTGTTACAATATCCAAATCACAGCTGTTACAATAAATTTACAAATCACAGCTGTTACAATATCCAAATCACAGTTGTTACAATAAATTTACAAATCACAGCTGTTACAATATCCAAATCACAGCTGTTACAATAAATTTACAAATCACAGCTGTTACAATATCCAAATCACAGCTGTTACAATAAATTTACAAATCACAGCTGTTACAATAAATTTACAAGTCACAGCTGTTACAATAAATTTACAAATCACAGCTGTTACAATAAATTTACAAATCACAGCTGTTACAATATCTAAATCACACCTGTTACAATAAATTTACAAATCACAGCTGTTACAATATCCAAATCACAGCTGTTACAATAAATTTACAAATCACAGCTGTTACAATATCTAAATCACAGCTGTTACAATAAATTTACAAATCACAGCTGTTACAATATCCAAATCACAGCTGTTACAATAAATTTACAAATCACAGCTGTTACAATATCCAAATCACAGCTGTTACAATAAATTTACAAATCACAGCTGTTACAATATCTAAATCACAGCTGTTACAATAAATTTACAAATCACAGCTGTTACAATATCCAAATCACAGCTGTTACAATAAATTTACAAATCACAGCTGTTACAATATCCAAATCACAGCTGTTACAATAAATTTACAAATCACAGCTGTTACAATATCTAAATCACAGCTGTTACAATAAATTTACAAATCACAGCTGTTACAATATCCAAATCACAGCTGTTACAATAAATTTACAAATCACAGCTGTTACAATATCCAAATCACAGCTGTTACAATAAATTTACAAATCACAGCTGTTACAATATCTAAATCACAGCTGTTACAATAAATTTACAAATCACAGCTGTTACAATATCCAAATCACAGCTGTTACAATAAATTTACAAATCACAGCTGTTACAATATCCAAATCACAGCTGTTACAATAAATTTACAAATCACAGCTGTTACAATATCCAAATCACAGTTGTTACAATAAATTTACAAATCACAGCTGTTACAATATCCAAATCACAGTTGTTACAATAAATTTACAAATCACAGCTGTTACAATATCCAAATCACAGCTGTTACAATAAATTTATAAATCACAGCTGTTACAATATCCAAATCACAGCTGTTACAATAAATTTACAAATCACAGCTGTTACAATATCCAAATCACACCTGTTACAATAAATGTACAAATCATAGCTGTTACAATATCCAAATCACACCTGTTACAATAAATTTACAAATTACAGTTGCTACAATATCCAAATCACAGCTGTTACAATAAATTTACAAATTACAGTTGCTACAATATCCAAATCACAGTTGTTACAATTAATTTACAAATCACAGTTGCTACAATATCCAAATCACAGCCGTTACAAGCTCTACAAATCATAGTTGCTACAAATCGCAATATTTGTGAAATGCTCGCATCGGCAAATCATAAAAATTGATGACATAGTTGGTCGAGTCCTAAATGTTCAAACATTTGGACATTCTGAATCTCCTGGAGAGTAATAAATGCACCAACTTTTTATCAGTGAATTGGTATTAAAATCTGATGTAGAGCTTTGGAGTTCTGAAAGAATTTGTGTCTTGCCAGAATATGAAGAATAAAGTGTTTTCTTTGAATTTCCTGGCATTATTGAGTAATATGTTGCATCAGTGGTAAACGTCGTATGACATTTAGTGTAATATGTCGCATTGAGGGTAAACGTCGCATGACATTTAGTATTACATATTGAATAGATGGTAAATGTCGTATGACATTTGGTATGAATTATAGCACTCTATTTCAGTGGCTGTTGTTCAATCAGTGAGAGTTCAATTATTATAATGGGTTCAAGATTATATTCAAATGTATACATATACAATAGGGTCGGACGGGGTATCACTGCGCATACCCTATTTATGGGGTATCACTCGCACCTCTTATAATCATAAAACTACTTGTTTTATCCTAAATCTGATTGTACCATCATTTCAAGCATCTTCTTTTCTCCCATAAACATCATGACAGACCATTACCCTATTAATATTTCTACAGCTAAATCGCGATGTATGTAGTGCTGTCAAAGCGATCTGAAAAAAAGTCTGCGCTGGTGATATTTAGATCCCGCAAACTTTCCAATAACTCCAGAACCGAGATATATGGATTCATATTGTTATAACACGTTAACACAAACATTAACATTTACATTATGTCAAATTTTCAGTTTCTCAGTTATAACAGTTTTCCCGCCACAACCGTGTGCAGAGATATCCCAGATAATTTAGAAGTAGAGAGGTATCACTGCGCATCATTAATAACCATATTTGTATGTAAATAAATGTAAAAAATATGAGTTTTTAGCTCTTAATAAAGGCATAAATAGTGAATAAGGTGTTATTTAATTATAAATTTGATTAACAATAAACTTACGATCGTAGTAGCTATGCAACTTGATGTGGGGGTATTAAAATAGGGAGAGTGGGTATTTTTTTTGTGGGGGGGGGGGTAGGGGGGTGAGAGGTTTTTGAATTAAATATTGATTAACAATAAACGTACGATCGTATTATATTACTTGATATAAGTAGTTAACTAGTTGCGTAAAATTTAAGTGTTAAATTTGTTGCAGATTCATTAAATATGTGTTTAAAAAGAAAGGTACAAATAGATGGGTGAGAGGGCATGTAGAGAGGGAATTGCAGACGTTTAGATGAGGGGAAGGAGGATTTAGATGTGGGAGAGGGGAAAATAGATGGGGGAGAGATGGAAATAGATGGGGAAAAGAAGGATTTAGATTGGAAAAAAGGGAAATTTCGATGAGGAGAGATTGTGATTAAAATGGTAGGACAGGAGTATTTAGATGAGAATAGAGGGGGACTAAGATTCGAGGAGAGAGACATTTAGATGATGAAAGAAGGGGGAAAGAGGGGCATTAATATGGGGACAGAAGGTAGATAGATGGGGGGAGAGAAGTGTTGTATTTATGCAATGCGCAGTAATACCGCTTCATGTGCGCAGTGATACCCCGATGCACTCACTAAAAGTTACGCACAAAAAATTGCCAATAAATGTTTTGTTTATCTAGCTATTATTTCGAAACTGGTTGAGAATCATCTTCATTCATGACCATTTCATCACGAGAAAAAGAGTTTCTCTAGTACCTTTAGTTTTCGAATAAATACAGAGTTTACGGGATTGTGCGCAGTGATACCCCGTCCGACCCTATGCTCACAAAGTTTAATACTCTTATATTTTCAATTATTAATTAATTCAATTTATTTAATTTACACCAACTTTATGAAGCGCTGTTGACAGAATGACTGTTTAACCCATTTTGTGACACACGGACAGACAGACAGACAGACGAGGCCCTTATTATAGTACAGATAAGAGCTGTTATATAATATTGATGTTGACAATTTTCTATTGTATTTATAATAGAGTTTCCCTCTTTTTCTGTTCTTTTGTCCTTACAATTATTCGTTCAAAGGTTTAATTGGAGTACCTCTAATTGGACAATTATAGAACAAAAGATTTCTATATTTAATAGGGGGGGGGGGAGGGGGGTATGCTCTGGGAGTTATCGGTCGGTTCTATATTGTCAAATCCATGAGAAAGTAACGTATAAAATAAAATAATATATTATTTATATAATTATTATATTGTTCTTACATGATCGAAAATGTGGAACCGTCTGATAACTTGGAAATTACCCTATAAACTGAAGATAAAGAATAAAAATTTCTCTTATTCCATTTTTTATTCATTATTAGCATTATGTTTTATCCAATAATTTTACTGGAACGAGTTACAAAGCGCTAATCTAGAACGTGATCTTCCATAGTTTATAGAACGTTTCCTTACTTAATATATAGAGTTTATATCCACCAAAAAATATTTATTTGAATAGGTTCCTCAATAAATTTCAGTAACGTTTTCCTAAGTTAATTTGTTGAAAATGTTCCTCGCTGGAACGCTTTCCTCACTTGGTATTCTCTGGCGGAAAATTCATTCATTTAACAATTGTTGCGCGCCATAACTTTTAGTAAGAGGAGCTGTGAAAGAAATTAAGTTTTCTACCAAATTAGGCTCACTATCACACTGTACGTCAGGTTACCTTTAATTCGGTCTAACCCCGTTATAACACTAACACGATGCATCTTTAAAAATACATGAAAAGAAATAATGATAAGTAGTTTTGTAAAAAAATGTTTTAAAAATTTCCTCCGTTTCTTCGTTATTTCGAATTTATTTTATGATGTAAAATTTTCAGCTGAAAATTTTGTATGACATTTACAGGTTTTCAAAAAATCTAAACTCACCTTTCATTAGTCTACGTAACACCGAAGAAGAAATTATGGTGGGGCCATGGATGATTAAACATGGGTGTCCTCTTAATCATGTGCGGGACCCACCATAACAGTTCTAGCTAGAGAGAAAAAATGTGGTGGGACCACAGAAGGATAGGAAGATAGGACCACTTAATCTTCACTAATCCCTACATAAATTCCTTCTCTGTGTAGATCCATTTAATTCCCAAATCGACTGAAAGAATACAAAGGTAAAGAAATACGCATTGAATGACCAGTTGTAGAAAGTATTGCTTCAACCCCTTGAGAAAAAGCCTCTCATTGTTCTTTAGCTGCTTCTACAGAAGAGAATCAACCAAATTAACCAATGCCTCAGGGATAGAAGCCTTCTATCATTTTTCCCTCTTTCTTTTAATTACGAGGAGGAAATTTGTCTGGTGAATTGAGTAATTAGAATCGTTTTCTTGGAATTGAAACAGCCCCGGAGGAGTTTTTTTCAGATGCAGTGCTGAGATGTAGAAGATGAATTGCTACTGAAAACCTTTCAAGGAATTACTTAATAGAATATGTTTTAAAGAACGAGTGTAGTTGTCTGTAGATTATTAATGGCAGTACAATATGAAGGAATAGGCAGGAACAAATTGAAGTTATCAGTGTCTTTGAGATACATAGTTTACAGTTTCCTCATGAAATATAGGTTCTAATTTCCATATAAATTAGTTTCCAGTTTCTTCATGAAATAAATAGTTTCCAGTTTCACTATAAAAATAGTTTCCAGCTTGTATATAGTTTCCGTATATACACAGTTCCCCTAATACACATCGTTCACATTTGTGTGCCTATAATCTAGGTAGTACTGGGCTGAAGACAAACGAGGCCCTAAATTCATTTATGTCTCCGCTAACTTCTTGGGCGCCAAGTTACATTTTACACAATTTCTTTAAAAAGTAAGTAATAGGAATTAGGAAGAGGAATTACAATGCTCTTGGAATCTGTTGAACTTCTGAAGAGATCATTGAGAGAGCGTGTGTTGATTTAACTCTTCTGCAAAGTTGTTTGATGAGATCTCAATATCTGAGGGGAATACTAAACAACAACAACTGCAACAACATCTTGAAGAAAGAAAGATTGAATTACAAAATGGATTGGGGAGTGGCTTAGATTGGTATCCATGATACCTGCAGGTATTATGGATACCAATTGTAATAACCCACGTATCATACATACCAATTTAAATAACGAGATAAAAGGTCAAATATTATACATTTCTCTTACATGATCGAAAATGTAGAACGTTTGATAACTCGTATCTAACCCAACTTATATATATATGAAATTCAAATAAATTCATATTTTACTCAAATATTATTAATCACATATGCACTACGTAACAAACATACATCAATAATAACTATCAGAGTATACCTTCACAGGACATTTTTCATGATGATGAGATGCATTATAAGTATATTGACTAAAAGGTTGTTACGGCATTGCCTCTTACGGTAAACTATAAAACCTCTAAAGGAGATATTCGCTATTACAAAAGTATAATGGTAACATTGCTTGGATGTTACCTAAGTCCTCTTGATTTGTTCTTTTGGGGACAATAAAATGAGAGTGTGTACCAGAATAACCCACTGTAACTGCAAGAGTTGATATGAGATCAGAGCAGAAAAAGAATTGTTTTATATGAATTGATATTAAAGCACTGAAGTTATCTATTAATTACATGAATCTAAATCCTTTGCAATAAAGTGTGTTCGGAATATTAGAACATTTTCAGTAAAAGGAATATTATATCACATTGGATATTTGGTACTGTTTTCCAATTTTATAAATTACAATGCTGAATTTTTTGGACTTTTTCACCTAGCACACATAGCACTGCATGACTCTTTACATAGCATTTACATAGCACTGCATGACTCTATACATAGCACACATAGCACTGCATGACTCTTGACATAGCACACATAGCACTGCATGCCTCTTTACATAGCACACATAGCACTGCATGACTCTTTACATAGCATTTACATAGCACTGCATGACTCTATACATAGCACACATAGCACTGCATGACTCTTTACATAGCACACATAGCACTGCATGACTCTTGACATAGCACACATAGCACTGCATGACTCTTTACATAGCACACATAGCACTGTATGACTCTTTACATAGCACACATAGCACTGCATGACTCTTTACATAGCACACATAGCACTGCATGACTCTTGACATAGCACACATAGCACTGCATGACTCTTGACATAGCACACATAGCACTGCATGACTCTTTACATAGCACACATAGCACTGTATGACTCTTTACATAGCACACATAGCACTGCATGACTCTTTACATAGCACACATAGCACTGCATGACTCTTTACATAGAACACAGCACTGCATGACTCTTTACATAGCACACATAGCACTGCATGACTCTTTACATAGCACACATAGCATTGCATGACTCTTTACATAGCACACATAGCACTGCATGACTCTTTACATAGCACACATAGCACTGCATGACTCTTTACATAGCACACATAGCACTGCATGACTCTTTACATAGCACACATAGCACTGCATGACTCTTTACATAGCACACATAGCACTGCATGACTCTTTACATAGCACACATAGCACTGCATGACTCTTTACATAGCACACATAGCACTGCAAGACTCTTTTATAGCACACATAGCACTGTATGACTCTTGACATAGAACACAGTATGACTCATAGACTCTCCTGCAAAAAGACACAGCATCAATAATGGCTCCATTGAATTCTGATTCAAGGGCATTGATTGTGAATTGAGATTAGGAATAAAATGCAGATTGGATTATAGCTTCCACTTGTCAGCATGCGGAATTAACAGCGGTGAAAAAAGATACAGAACTGAAGGGGTGAAATGACAGGATTGAACATACAGGCAATACAGTGTACCTTAGAGGTACACTACTTACAGGCAATACAATGTACTGTAGAGGTACACTACTTACAGGCAATACAATGTAGTGTAGAGGTACACTACTTACAGGCAATACAATGTACTGTAGAGGTACACTACTTACAGGCAATACAATGTACTGCAGAGGTACACTACTTACAGGCAATACAATGTACTGTAGAGGTACACTACTTACAGGCAATACAATGTACTGCAGAGGTACACTACTTACAGGCAATACAATGTACTGTAGAGGTACACTACTTACAGGCAATACAATGTAGTGTAGAGGTACACTACTTACAGGCAATACAATGTAGTGTAGAGGTACACTACTTACAGGCAATACAGTGTACTGCAGAGGTACACTACTTACAGGCAATACAGTGTACTGCAGAGGTACACTACTTACAGGCAATACAGTGTAGTGTAGAGGTACACTACTTACAGGCAATACAGTGTACTGTAGTGGTACAGTAAAATCAAAAACAAATTTAATATTTAATTTTGATAGCAACAATAGAAAAGTAAATCAAGTAGAAGATATGCCAAGCATTTATAATGTATTTTCCTTAGTTAAATAGGATAAAGGCTATATCTTCCACTTAGACCTTTTTATCACGCCTAATGTAACGCACGATCAAGCTCCATTTCTCCGTTAGCCGGTAAATTGTGAGAAAACAATTACTCGAAAGGCAAATGCTCGAAAACAGTTGCTTTAAGATAATTGCTCGTGAACAATTGCTTGAAAAACAATCCTGAACTATATAAATGTTTTCATAATAATATTCTGCAATTTAATTAGTCTAACCGAATTTTTAACATTTGATTGATAATACCTACCTACCTGACATTTAAAACAAACGGTGTAAATTCTTTTCTTCAGACTGAAAATTAGAAAATCGGACTTAAAAGTCAGACGTATATTTAGTAAATACATTTTCAAAAGCATATTAAATTAAAAACTTGCTATCAAATTTCATGGGGTTTGAAGAAAAAAGATAAGAAACATTAGCCTCATTGATTAAAACAATAAACTAATTTGCTTGGGGAGAACCTTTAATGTAAAAAAAGTGGGAGAGTCAACAAGATAAGGAAATTTGGCCAAGTGGAGAAAATTTAAGATTAAATGGCACGAAAAACAGGTCATGCATGCTCTACGTATCGAAAACACCGACTCCCTCATGGGATCGGCAGTTCCCATAACCCAGGTGGCTAAAACCTACTAATCCTCACCTTGCACTAGGTACATCTTGTTGCGGCCCCGTAGAGCGATTGACTGACGAAAAAACAAAAATTGTAGTACCCAAAGCAAGATATGAAAATTATGTATAATTTCAGAGTTTAATTCGTATTATTGTCTAGCAAAGTCAGTAAAAACATAAAGTAAGTTTAGTCAGTAACACAATAATATATATATTAGGTGTATAAGCAACATCAACATTTGCACTGATAGATATTTAAGCTATTCAACCTATTGATCTGCAGCAGGAAGCTTTCTTAAAATCTAATCTAAAAAATTATTTGGCTTTTATATCAAAACCAACATGAAAGGATTATCCACTTCAGACCCACCCAAATAGGTTCTCTAGACAAAAATAAAAGCCAGAAGAGTAATATTTAAAAACAGTTATTCAATAATTAATAGCAATAACGATGAATAAAATGAGATAGAGTTATTAAATTACTAATTAGAAACAAGGACGGTCAGGTGCGGCTAATCGAAGTGATTCCACTTCAACATTAACTGACTTTTATAAATTCGAAACCTGTGAGCAATTTGTTCATTCGAACAATTATTCATTCAAGACATAGTTTTTCGAGCAATTGATTTTCGAACAAGTGTCATGGATACCAATTGAAATGGAAATTAAATAATAAAAATTATTATGTACCATTTACTTATATGACCGACCCGTCCGATAACTCGGAACTTACCCTTATTATTCTCACTAATATGAACATTAGCACGGTCCTACAGCAGCAAAAATAACCAGAGGTTTTCTTTGAGGCAGAACTTTGATGAAAGGAGATCATATTGGATTTATCAGAGAAGTAATATTGTTAGATAAGGGAGAGACTGAGGAATAACAACAAGATAAGATATATCTGGCAAGGCTCTAAGATATATCTAGCAAAACTCTTAAGATGTATATCTAGCAAGACTGCAAGATATATATCTAGTAAGGCTCTAAGATATATCTAGCAAGACTCTAGATATATATTGAGCCTCTTCTCTACTCTTCTCTGCTCTTCACTCCTCTTCTCTCCTCTCCTCTTCTCTTCTCTCCTCTTCTCTCCTCTTCTCTCCTCTTCTCTCCTATTCTCTCCTCTTCTCTTCTCTCCTCTTCTCTTCTCTCCTCTTCTCTCCTCTTTTCTCCTCTTCTCTCCTCTTCTCTCATCTTCTCTTCTCTCCTCTTCTCTCCTCTTCTCTCCTCTTCTCTTCTCTCTTCTTCTCTCCTCTTCTCTTCTCACCTCTTCTCTCCTCTCCTCTTCTCTTCTCTCCTCTCCTCTTCTCTCCTTTTCTCTTCTCTTCTCTTCTCCTCTCTTCTCTTCTCTTCTCTCCTCACCTCTCCTCTCCTCTCCTCTTCTCTTCTCTCCTCTCCTTTTCTCTCCTCTTCTCTCCTCTTCTCTCCTCTTCACTCCTCTTCTCTCCTCTTCTCTCCTCTCCTCTCCTCTCCTCTTCTCTCCTCTCCTCTCCTCTTCTCTTCTATCATCTCCTCTTCTCTCCTCTTCTATCATCTCCTCTTCTCTCATCTTCCCTCCTCTTCACTTCTCTTCTCTCCTCTTCTATCATCTCCTCTTCTCTCCTCTTCTCTCCTCTCCTCTCCTCTCATCTTCTCTCCTCTCCTCTTCTCTCCTCTTTTCTCCTCACCAATAATTTCCGCAGTTTAGTATTCAGCTCACGGTTTCTCTGGCAAATTTGCCCCGAGTAACTAAATGTATTTATAATCACGTCTGCCGGGGCGTATATTCTCTGCCGGGTTTTGCCCGCCATATTCCCCGACAAGATATTCAGAGGCATTAGCCAGCCGCAAATTAGCATGGCAATGACTTCATCGAGGTTTCTGTGAATACCCAGTGCCAATTGAAACCTAACTTATAAAGTTTAATGTAGTTTCCTTTAATTGAGTTCCTGTACTTTCATTATTTGCTAACTTTTAGTACATGAATGTACAGGGTGGTTTTAAACAATTTGTAACTAAAATAAAATATAATGAACCTAGAGTGTGGAGAAAAAAGGATTGGAAATGGAATATTTGGGATTTTTTTATCATATTCTGTTATCAAAAAAGATATTTTCTAAATGATAGGCACAGCTTATTAGACAATTTCGTGCTGATTTCAGGAAAAAGTTAGAGTTTCATAACTGATAATGTTCTAATGTTCCCCTGTGTCATTTGCTTGTGTAAGTAACATCTACAGGTTATTTAAGTTACACCTCAAATTTCAGATTCCATGTTCCATTAGAAAAAATGAACGCTGATTTTTTATTCTTGAGATTCTAGGTAGCAAAAAAATGAACACTTCTGTTCAGTGTGGCACAATGTCCTCACTATATTGACTTTCACTTGGTCCTTAATATTTCGATAATGATCACGAATAAAACTTATATCCATGATCTAACACCAACTGATATTTTCTGTGACGATATTTTAAATCCAAGCGTCTATGTTACACAGCAAAACAACATACATTAACTTAAAAACATCAATGAGGAATATTCGAAGGAAGAATTATGGAGAAAGTGACAAGACAGACCATAAAAAGATGGTGATGTTGTCTAGTACATTGTGCCAGTCAAAATATATCATTTAAAAATCAAATTGAGGGAAAACTCCCTAACTTTCTGTTTTTAATAATATTTTTTTGTCTGATTACTCAAGGTTTATTATTATTAAATTTTGTTAACAAATAAAATGGGTCAGCTGATTTATGCTGTTTTCTAATTATTTGATTATTTCTATCGACAGTTAAATTAGTTAATATTTCTACGTTACCCGCTATGTTCTGCACACCGTGCAGTATACCACCATGCAGACACTAACCAATCACTTCCATGTTCTGCACACCATGCAGACACTAACCAATCACTTCCATGTTCTACACATCATGCAGTATAACAGTACTCAATCCTTTTTTCACGTAAAGATATCAGTGTACATGTACGGTGGTACATTTTCTAGCGCGTTTTCACGTCTCATCCCCTCCCCCCTGCTCATTTTTCAATGTAATCAGCCCCTTACAAGGTGCCTTGGCTAAAACTTTCCTCGATATCGGCAAAGAACTAGAGAGGGGTCCATATTTATTCTGCTCGATGTGTAATATTTTATATTGTTTATGGTGTCATGTTGTAGAGTGGAAGGGTTGGCCGACATCTATCTACCATTTTACTGCCGTTAATTATTTCAAACCTCAAAAACACTATTATAGGTTTATGTATATTTTTATAATTAAGTTAATTTCCGAATTATCGGTCATTTAAATAAGTATGTATTATAACATTTAAAATAACTATTTAATATATTCAAATTATGTATAAATAAAATAAATATATTATTTCTATTAATCATTAATATTTTGTAAAATAGAAGCAACTGTTCTAGGATTTTTTTATATAATAAATATTTAATCTAACTATAGAAACTAAGTTAGCATTAATAAAGTTTCCTCATTAATTCTAATAAAACTATTGTGAATTAATAGATAGAAATATAGTTTAGATTATTTGTGATTTTTAGTTTTAATATATATAATATGGCTACAAAATGTACTGAATTAATAGATAATATTGCTATAAGATATATAGATAGTATAGCTAAATAAATAATAAAGATATCATTGCTACAAAATTGTTTACTGAAATTCTGTTCACATTAAAATATAAAATAAAAGTAATACAATTTTAAAATACAAATTGTTTGATTCTTTAAAAGTCCAAGAGTGACTTGTAGAATCTAAAAATATAATTCTAACTAAAAATATCACACCTATCTAAAAATGTAAATCTGAATAAATCAATGTAAAACATATATAATATAAATACCTATTGAACAGGACTGGGGTTATAACGGTTAAATTGATACTTTTTATATTATTTATTAAAACGGTAATTGGACATAGGGTTACATAAAAAATGAGGTAAATTGTTAAAAGCTTCGATAGATCTGAAAATAGTTAAATTTATCCCTAGCTCTAATCTAATTCTTGGTAAAACTAGTCCATATCCTCTGGTTTGATGGTCATGTACAGGAATAAAATAATTTAAAAAAAATTCTAAAATCATAGCATGTTCCTATAATGCTAATAATGCTCATTCTTCTAAATAACAGAATAAAGAGATAATACTGATACGCAATTAATAGATACTATAGCTTAATCAACTATAATAAATAATGAATAATACGATATGAATACTAGAGATAATTACGAGAGATATCACTGCACACTAATAAGTCTAATATCTCACAGAAGTTCATCAGGCAAATAACTTCTGCTGAGTCCAGTGAAGTACCATTGCGTACATCGACTTCATATTCAAGTTGAACTGAAGTTAGCATTCCCATTCCCACAGGAACGGTGTGTTCCTACCTCTTACTTCGGGAACCAGAGACACATTCCTGCTACGAAATAAGGTAACACTTAATACCATGAATAGTAATAGTAAATATTAACAAACATGATGGGTATGTGACGTTCTCTTTTAAAGCTTCCGGACGGCGTGAGTTGATGCGTATGTACTTCCGTTCAATCACCCCCCCCCCCTCCCTCCCCCAACTGATAACTCCCCCGCATACGCCCCCCTTAAACCCCCTTTGCCCCCACTCCTTCACCCCCTTCTCAGCTCTTCAATCAACCCATCTTGTTCTTCTCTCTTCTTCAGGAGATGTGGGGTGAGCTCCGAGTTTTCGGACGGTTCCACATTTTCGAGCATTTAGATAAAACTATATTAAAATGAAAATACTAATATTTTTTTTATATTATCGGAATTTAAGAACCGTCCGATAACTCAGAACTTACCCAATAGAACCTACAGGTGTTTGGATTCCATGGGAGCGAACCAGCAAACCGTCAAACCACATGACTACCATGTGGTTTGCGGGTTAAACCCAGGCAAGTAGGATTTATACCTGGGATATTCCCATGATATCCCAGGAATAAATACTCCTCGCCTGGGTAATATGTTGCATTGCAGTGTAGATATATTTATTTGAAATAATATAGAACTAATCATCGTAACAACATGAGAAACACGTGATTATTTCATATTCCCTAAAAGCAATTCGCTTTTCCGGTTGGATCCCGACAACAGATATAAAATGTAAGGGACTGTCATGTTCAAATTAATTAATAAAGTATATTTAAATCAATGTTATTACCAAATAATGGACTTCACTTTAACATGCCATACTAATAATAGATGTTACTCTGTCATTAACCACATGTAATTCATATGGAAGCAATTGCTAAAAATATACATGGAACAACTTGTTTGATATGCATATTCCAAGTGGACTGTGTAAAAATATTACAAGTCCGTTAGGTAGATATGTTACAAGTGTTATAGGTTAAACATTTCCAAGTGTACTTGGTAGAACATTAATACCAAGTATACTTGGTAGAACATTAATACCAAGTGTACTTGGTAGAACATTAATACCAAGTATACTTGGTAGAACAGTAATACCAAGTATACTTGGTAGAACAGCAATACCAAGTGTACTTGGTAGAACATTAATACCAAGTGTACTTGGTAGAACAGTAATACCAAGTATACTTGGTAGAACAGTAATACCAAGTATACTTGATAGATTATTAATACCAAGTGTACTTTGTAGAACAGTAATACCAAGTGTACTTGGTAGAACAGCAATACCAAGTGTACTTGGTAGAACATTAATACCAAGTGTACTTGGTAGAACAGTAATACCAAGTGTACTTGGTAGAACAGTAATACCAAGTATACTTGATAGATTATTAATACCAAGTGTACTTGGTAGAACAGTAATACCAAGTGTACTTGGTAGAACAGTAATACCAAGTGTACTTGGTAGAACAGTAATACCAAGTGTACTTGGTAGAACAGTAATACCAAGTGTACTTGGTAGAACTGCAATACCAAGTGTACTTGGTAGAACATTAATACCAAGTGTACTTGGTAGAACAGTAATACCAAGTGTACTTGGTAGAACAGTAATACCAAGTGTACTTGGTAGAACAGCAATACCAAGTGTACTTGGTAGAACATTAATACCAAGTGTACTTGGTAGAACAGTAATACCAAGTGTACTTGGTAGAACATTAATACCAAGTGTATTTGGTAGAACATTAATACCAAGTGTACTTGGTAGAACAGTAATACCAAGTGTACTTGGTAGAAGAGTAATACCAAGTGTACTTGGTAGAACAGTAATACCAAGTGTACTTGGTAGAACATTAATACCAAGTGTACTTGGTAGAACAGTAATACCAAGTGTACTTGGTAGAACAGTAATACCAAGTGTACTTGGTAGAACAGCAATACCAAGTGTACTTGGTAGAACATTAATACCAAGTGTACTTGGTAGAACAGTAATACCAAGTGTACTTGGTAGAACAGTAATACCAAGTGTACTTGGTAGAACAGCAATACCAAGTGTACTTGGTAGAACATTAATACCAAGTGTACTTGGTAGAACAGTAATACCAAGTGTACTTGGTAGAACAGTAATACCAAGTATACTTGATAGATTATTAATACCAAGTGTACTTTGTAGAACAGTAATACCTAGTGTACTTGGTAGAACAGCAATACCAAGTGTACTTGGTAGAACAGTAATACCAAGTGTACTTGGTAGAACAGTAATACCAAGTGTACTTGGTAGAACATTAATACCAAGTGTACTTGGTAGAACAGTAATACCAAGTGTACTTGGTAGAACAGTAATACCAAGTATACTTGATAGATTATTAATACCAAGTGTACTTGGTAGAACAGTAATACCAAGTGTACTTGGTAGAACAGTAATACCAAGTGTACTTGGTAGAACAGTAATACCAAGTGTACTTGGTAGAACAGTAATACCAAGTGTACTTGGTAGAACTGCAATACCAAGTGTACTTGGTAGAACATTAATACCAAGTGTACTTGGTAGAACAGTAATACCAAGTGTACTTGGTAGAACAGTAATACCAAGTGTACTTGGTAGAACAGCAATACCAAGTGTACTTGGTAGAACATTAATACCAAGTGTACTTGGTAGAACAGTAATACCAAGTGTACTTGGTAGAACATTAATACCAAGTGTATTTGGTAGAACATTAATACCAAGTGTACTTGGTAGAACAGTAATACCAAGTGTACTTGGTAGAAGAGTAATACCAAGTGTACTTGGTAGAACAGTAATACCAAGTGTACTTGGTAGAACATTAATACCAAGTGTACTTGGTAGAACAGTAATACCAAGTGTACTTGGTAGAACAGTAATACCAAGTGTACTTGGTAGAACAGCAATACCAAGTGTACTTGGTAGAACATTAATACCAAGTGTACTTGGTAGAACAGTAATACCAAGTGTACTTGGTAGAACAGTAATACCAAGTGTACTTGGTAGAACAGCAATACCAAGTGTACTTGGTAGAACATTAATACCAAGTGTACTTGGTAGAACAGTAATACCAAGTGTACTTGGTAGAACAGTAATACCAAGTATACTTGATAGATTATTAATACCAAGTGTACTTTGTAGAACAGTAATACCTAGTGTACTTGGTAGAACAGCAATACCAAGTGTACTTGGTAGAACAGTAATACCAAGTGTACTTGGTAGAACAGTAATACCAAGTGTACTTGGTAGAACAGTAATACCAAGTGTACTTGGTAGAACATTAATACCAAGTGTACTTGGTAGAACAGTAATACCAAGTGTACTTGGTAGAACAGTAATACCAAGTGTACTTGGTAGAACATTAATACCAAGTGTATTTGGTAGAACATTAATACCAAGTGTACTTGGTAGAACAGTAATACCAAGTGTACTTGGTTGAACAGTAATACCAAGTGTACTTGGTAGAACAGCAATACCAAGTGTACTTGGTAGAACATTAATACCAAGTGTACTTGGTAGAACAGTAATACCAAGTGTACTTGGTAGAACATTAATACCAAGTGTACTTGGTAGAACATTAATACCAAGTGTACTTGGTAGAACAGTAATACCAAGTGTACTTGGTAGAACAGTAATACCAAGTGTACTTGGTAGAACAGTAATACCAAGTGTACTTGGTAGAACAGTAATACCAAGTGTACTTGGTAGAACAGTAATACCAAGTGTACTTGGTAGAACAGTAATACCAAGTGTACTTGGTAGAACAGTAATACCAAGTGTACTTGGTAGAACATTAATACCAAGTGTACTTGGTAGAACAGTAATACCAAGTGTACTTGGTAGAACAGTAATACCAAGTGTACTTGGTAGAACAGTAATACCAAGTGTACTTGGTAGAACAGTAATACCAAGTGTACTTGGTAGAACAGTAATACCAAGTGTACTTGGTAGAACAGTAATACCAAGTGAACTTTGTAAAACAATTCCAAGTGTCACTAGCCTTCCATTAGTTATTCTAACAGTGAAAAATGTATTAATTTGTAGCCATCCCGGTAACGGAAAAGAAAATTGGATCTATTATTGATTTATTGGAATTCCATCACCCAAAACATATTGCACCCATTATTCTAAAATCACCTTACTAGACTTTAGAGAGAACATTCACCTACTACACTTTAGAGAGAACATTCACCTTACTACACATTAGAAGGAACATTCACCTTCTAGACTATAGAGAGAACATTCACCTTCTAGACTTCAGAAAGAAATTAAACGTAATATTTTGTGTAGGGATTTTCAGCAGGGTTTATGTAATGTTTTAATTAATAATTTCCTTTCTAATTCTGTTTGTGTTTCGTACGTACGTTTCGTCTTTCAGAAGAAGAGGAAAAGTCTTTGACTCGGTATAGGCGTTATGAAACTTATAAAGTGATGCAAATGCTATTATGTTAACATATTGAATAGAAATTCAACCTTATGGAAAATAAAATAGTAAATTATTTCAATAGAATAAAATAATATACATTTCTTTACAATTGAAAACGATTTAAAAAGTAATATTGACTTTTTTTCAGTAATTACAACATGAATGTACTCACGGGAATATTACGCACTAAATCAAGCTTTATTCCCTTCATATTACTTTAAAGGACTAAATAAATCGCTTGGATATAAAAATAAGCAGTAAAGTTTCGAGTCTTCATCATCGCTTTCCAATCAGAGAGTTTTCGAACAGAATTTGATTGCAGTGATCGGAATGTGTGGATTCAGATCTCTACTCAGCAAAAACAAATCATAGAGAGTATGTCTAAACGAATACTGCAAATTGTTGTAGCAAATTGTTGTTCCAAATTGTTGTAGCAAATTGTTGTTCCATCTTATATGTTAACACTATACAGTGTGTCCACAAAAAATGTATCCACTGCCATCGAATATATCTTTTAATTACTATTTAAAACTCATTAATATTAATCTACGTATCCATGGTAGCAACATATTATACATACTATCGCGGAATGAAAAATAATGCAGTTTCAAGGCAGTGGTTACATTTTTTCAGTACACACTGTGCAATAGAATTGAGTTTTTGAAATGAATGATTTTAAACACTTTTTGGTGAAAAGTTTGCAGAAAAGATTTTTTAATTCAATATAATGGAATAATGAATAGCAAATAATTCGTATATGTAAGAAGATACAAATAATATTCCACTAGGGATGAACTCTTACGGTGAAGAACATTCATACAATATCTATTTACAGTCAATACAAATAATATTCCACTAGGGATGAACTCTTACGGTGAAGAACATTCATACAATATCTATTTGCAGTCAATACAAATAATATTCCACTAGGGATGAACTCTTACGGTGAAGAACATTCATACAATATCTATTTGCAGTCAATACAAATAATATTCCACTAGGGATGAACTCTTACGGTGAAGAACATTCATACAATATCTATTTGCAGTCAATACAAATAATATTCCACTAGGGATGAACTCTTACGGTGAAGAACATTCATACAATATCTATTTACAGTCAATACAAATAATATTCCACTAGGGATGAACTATTACGGTGAAGAACATTCATACAATATCTATTTACAGTCAATACAAATAATATTCCACTAGGGATGAACTCTTACGGTGAAGAACATTCATACAATATCTATTTACAGTCAATACAAATAATATTCCACTAGGGATGAACTCTTACGGTGAAGAACATTCATACAATATCTATTTACAGTCAATACAAATAATATTCCACTAGGGATGAACTCTTACGGTGAAGAACATTCATACAATATCTTTTTACCATAAATATGTAAACAGTGTAGATTATATCATAATATACACGTTCTTTAAATTTTAATTTCATTAGAAAATTATTCTTGAAATTGCAAGCGGTGTAATAGATTCAGTGCAGATATACACTATCGATTTCTCTGTTCTATTTGTAGCACATCTTTATACCAGCCGCATTGTGAATTTAGTGCTGACATCAGCAATAATCTGATCGCATCCTTCGCTCCTTAAACCAAGGCTGCATGCACGGATGAGTGATTAGGTGCATCCTTTGAATAGTGATTGCATCCTCAGTAATTAGAGGTACCGTAATGCATCCACAGTTACTGATGAAGATTAATCTAAAGCTCCGTAAGTCAAGGAGTAAGTAAGGGAGTTACGAGGTAACGTATTTGATTAAGCATTTGCGATAATAGGAGATAGAAATACTTGACTTGATTTTTTAAATAGTTATTTTAATTGGTATCCATGAAACCTGCAGGTATCCATGAAACCTGCAGGTATCCATGAAACCTGCAGGTATCATGGATACCAATTAGAATAAAAAAATCTTATTTGACTTAAAACATGTGTTCGATGATTCGTAACTTACCCTACTTACTTGGTAGTTCTCTGTTATGTTGGGTCATAGCTCTTAATCTTCTATGGCCCTACCATAACTGCCTCCCTTGAAGAACAAGTAGAAATGTTTTCTATATTAAATAACAAAAATATTTATTTCGTTTTATAGACTTCCATTAAACACAAAACGGATAAAAAAACGGATTTGCTAATAGTAACTAAGGTGCATCAGTATATTTTATGATAAAAGATAATTGTTGAATGATAGAAAACACAATTAGAGTTGATCACCTTGCTCTTCGTCACCAGGTAGTGTCTCTCACTGAAATTATCTCTAACTCACACATTCCTCTCTAGTCTCATCAGACCAATTGTTTTCCTCTTTCATCTCCCTCTTTCCTCTCCTCTATCACCAGTTGCAGGGCTTCACTCCATCCCTTTCATCTCTGAAATTTGCTGGAACGATTGGTCATTATCCTGGAACTAGATTATTTTATTTTGGGAGCGACCAGGTCAAAGGTCAAGGTCATTCATAACTCAAAACTATCCAACCAGATTGGCTGAAATTGTGATCACTGGGATTAACTCTGGATGGAGTATGGCGCTTTTTGTGTGATCCCTTTCCTTGTACCTTCTTCTGACTCTTTCCTTTTATATCACACTCTCTTTCTCAGGGCCTCTCTCTCACTTTCCATTTCTTTCTAACCAGTTGCAGGGCCTTTTTGGTTCAACAGGTGGCATCCCAGTGGCTCAAGCAAACCTCTTAGAGATAGAGCACAGTTATCTCTTAGAGATATAGCACAGTTGTCTCTCACGCCAAACACACCTTTATCTTCGCCTCGATAAAACTCTTGGTCCCTTGAGCCTGAGCATTTCTCCTGAGATGCTGTTTACGCACCTCAGTCAATTGAGGTCTAACCTAGCAAGCTATTTTATTTTGCTATTCAGCAATTTAGAGGTGAGAGGTGCCATGGAATTTAATGTTTTTTTTGCATGTTACTGATTCATGTTAACAGCATGTATACCAGTAAAATAAAAGTTAAATGATAATGATTATATGAGTACCTGTCCGTTAATTGGGAACCTACCATACTATCTGTGGATAACAAATATACCGATTAGGTACCGATACCAAAGAAGGTGTAGTGGAGTACCTTGTACGTTATGACTTAGCGCTATAAATTACTTCCCATATTGAAGTCTCTGCGGACACTTTGCCAATAATCTCTCCAAGATCTTTTGCTGGAATGTTTAATGGTCCAAGGAAAGTGTGTGGTGTTATGAAATGGTCCTAGGAAAGTGTGTGGTGTTATAAAATGGTCCTAGAAAAGTGTGTGGTGTTATAAAATGGTCCTAGGAAAGTGTGTGGTGTTATAAAATGGTCCTAGGAAAGTGTATGGTGTTATAAAATGGTCCTAGGAAAGTGTGTGGTGTTATGAAATGGTCCTAGGAAAGTGTGTGGTGTTATAAAATGGTCATAGGAAAGTGTGTGGGGTTATAAAATGGTCCTAGGAAAGTGTGTGGTGTTATAAAATGGTCCTAGGAAAGTGTGTGGTGTTATAAAATGGTCCTAGGAAAGTGTGTGGTGTTATAAAATGGTCCTAGGAAAGTGTTTGGTGTTATAAAATGGTCCTAGGAAAGTGTGTGGTGTTATGAAATGGTCCTAGGAAAGTGTGTGGTGTTATAAAATGGTCCTAGGAAAGTGTGTGGGGTTATAAAATGGTCCTAGGAAAGTGTGTGGTGTTATAAAATGGTCCTAGGAAAGTGTGTGGTGTTATAAAATGGTCCTAGGAAAGTGTGTGGGGTTATAAAATGGTCCTAGGAAAGTGTGTGGGGTTATAAAATGGTCCTAGGAAAGTGTGTGGTATTATAAAATGGTCCTAGGAAAGTGTGTGGGGTTATAAAATGGTCCTAGGAAAGTGTGTGGTATTATAAAATGGTCCTAGGAAAGTGTGTGGGGTTATAAAATGGTCATAGGAAAGTGTGGTGTTATAAAATGGTCCTAGGAAAGTGTGTGGTGTTATAAAATGGTCCTAGGAAAGTGTGTGGTATTATAAAATGGTCCTAGGAAAGTGTGTGGGGTTATAAAATGGTCCTAGGAAAGTGTGGTGTTATAAAATGGTCCTAGGAAAGTGTGTGGTGTTATAAAATGGTCCTAGGAAAGTGTGTGGGGTTATAAAATGGTCATAGGAAAGTGTGGTGTTATAAAATGGTCCTAGGAAAGTGTGTGGTATTATAAAATGGTCCTAGGAAAGTGTGTGGTGTTATAAAATGGTCCTAGGAAAGTGTGTGGGGTTATAAAATGGTCCTAGGAAAGTGTGTGGTGTTATAAAATGGTCCTAGGAAAGTGTGTGGTGTTATAAAATGGTCCTAGGAAAGTGTGTGGGAATAAAATGGTCCTAGGAAAGTGTGTGGGGATAAAATAGTCCTAGGAAAGTGTGTGAGGTTATAAAATGGTCCTAGGAAAGTGTGTGGGGATAAAATGGTCCTAGGAAAGTGTGGGGTTATGAAATGGTCCTAGGAAAGTGTGTGGTGTTATAAAATGGTCCTAGGAAAGTGTGTGGGGATAAAATGGTCCTAGGAAAGTGTGGGGTTATGAAATGGTCCTAGGAAAGTGTGTGGTGTTATAAAATGGTCCTAGGAAAGTGTGTGGGGATAAAATGGTCCTAGGAAAGTGTGTGGTGTTATAAAATGGTCCTAGGAAAGTGTGTGGTGTTATAAAATGGTCCTAGGAAAGTGTGTGGTGTTATAAAATGGTCCTAGGAAAGTGTGTGGTGTTATAAAATGGTCCTAGGAAAGTGTGTGGTGTTATAAAATGGTCCTAGGAAAGTGTGTGGTGTTATAAAATGGTCCTAGGAAAGTGTGTGGGGTTAAAATGGTCCTAGGAAAGTGTGTGGGGTTATAAAATGGTCCTAGGAAAGTGTGTGGTGTTATAAAATGGTCCTAGGAAAGTGTATGGGGTTATAAAATGGTCCAAGGAAAGTGTGTGGTGTTATAAAATGGTCCTAGGAAAGTGTGTGGTATTATAAAATGGTCCTAGGAAAGTGTGTGGTGTTATAAAATTGTCCTAGGAAAGTGTGTGGGGATAAAATGGTCCTAGGAAAGTGTGTGGTGTTATAAAATGGTCCTAGGAAAGTGTGTGGGGATAAAATAGTCCTAGGAAAGTGTGTGGTGTTATAAAATGGTCCTAGGAAAGTGTGTGGGGATAAAATGGTCCTAGGAAAGTGTGTGGTTATAAAATGGTCCTAGGAAAGTGTGTGGTGTTATAAAATGGTCCTAGGAAAGTGTGTGGTTATAAAATGGTCCTAGGAAAGTGTGTGGTGTTATAAAATGGTCCTAGGAAAGTGTGTGGGGATAAAATGGTCCTAGGAAAGTGTGTGGTTATAAAATGGTCCTAGGAAAGTGTGTGGTGTTATAAAATGGTCCTAGGAAAGTGTGTGGGGATAAAATGGTCATAGGAAAGTGTGTGGTGTTATAAAATGGTCCTAGGAAAGTGTGTGGGGAAAAAATGGTCCTAGGAAAGTGTGTGGGGTTATGAAATGATCCTAGGAAAGTGTGTGGTGTTATGAAATGATCCTAGGAAAGTGTGGTGTTATAAAATGGTCCAAGGAAAGTGTGTGGTGTTATAAAATGGTCCTAGGAAAGTGTGTGGTATTATAAAATGGTCCTAGGAAAGTGTGTGGTGTTATAAAATTGTCCCAGGAAAGTGTGTGGGGATAAATGGTCCTAGGAAAGTGTGTGGTGTTATAAAATGGTCCTAGGAAAGTGTGTGGGAATAAAATGGTCCTAGGAAAGTGTGTGGGGATAAAATAGTCCTAGGAAAGTGTGTGGGGTTATAAAATGGTCCTAGGAAAGTGTGTGGGGATAAAATGGTCCTAGGAAAGTGTGGGGTTATGAAATGGTCCTAGGAAAGTGTGTGGTGTTATAAAATGGTCCTAGGAAAGTGTGTGGGGATAAAATGGTCCTAGGAAAGTGTGGGGTTATGAAATGGTCCTAGGAAAGTGTGTGGTGTTATAAAATGGTCCTAGGAAAGTGTGTGGGGATAAAATGGTCCTAGGAAAGTGTGTGGTTATAAAATGGTCCTAGGAAAGTGTGTGGTGTTATAAAATGGTCCTAGGAAAGTGTGTGGGGAAAAAATGGTCCTAGGAAAGTGTGTGGGGTTATAAAATGGTCCTAGGAAAGTGTGTGGTGTTATAAAATGGTCCTAGGAAAGTGTGTGGTGTTATAAAATGGTCCTAGGAAAGTGTGTGGTGTTATAAAATGGTCCTAGGAAAGTGTGTGGTGTTATAAAATGGTCCTAGGAAAGTGTGTGGGGATAAAATGGTCCTAGGAAAGTGTGTGGTTATAAAATGGTCCTAGGAAAGTGTGTGGTGTTATAAAATGGTCCTAGGAAAGTGTGTGGGGAAAAAATGGTCCTAGGAAAGTGTGTGGGGTTATGAAATGGTCCTAGGAAAGTGTGTGGTGGTAAAATGGTCCTAGGAAAGTGTGTGGGGATAAAATGGTCCTAGGAAAGTGTGTTGTGATAAAATATTCCTAGGAAAGTGTGTGGGGATAAAATTGTCCTAGAAAAGTGTGTGGGGATAAAATGGTCCTAGGAAAGTGTGTGGGGATAAAATGGTCCTAGGAAAGTGTGTGGGGATAAAATGGTCCTAGGAAAGTGTGTGGTGATAAAATGGTCCTAGGAAAGTGTGTGGGGATAAAATGGTCCTAGAAAAGTGTGTGGGGATAAAATGGTCCTAGGAAAGTGTGTGGGGATAAAATGGTCCTAGGAAAGTGTGTGGTGGTAAAATTGTCCTAGGAAAGTGTGTGGGGATAAAATGGTCCTAGGAAAGTGTGTGAGGATAAAATGGTCCTAGGAAAGTGTGTGGGGATAAAATGGTCCTAGGAAAGTGTGTGGGGATAAAATGGTCCTAGGAAAGTGTGTGGGGTTAAAATGGTCCTAGGAAAGTGTGTGGGGATAAAATGGTCCTAGGAAAGTGTGTGGGGATAAAATGGTCATAGGAAAGTGTGTGGGGATAAAATGGTCCTAGGAAAGTGTGTGGGGATAAAATGGTCCTAGGAAAGTGTGTGGGGATAAAATGGTCCTAGGAAAGTGTGTGGGGATAAAATGGTCCTAGGAAATTGTGTGGGGTTATAACGGTCCAAAGTTCACATTTTTAAAATTTATTACTTCAAAGTAATAGTACAAAGTAACAGTTCAAAGTAGCAGTACAAAGTAACAGTTCAAAGTAACAGTTCAAAGTAACAGTTCAAAGTAACAGTTCAAAGTAACAGTACAAAGTAACAGTTCAAAGTAACAGTTCAAAGTAACAGTACAAAGTAACACTCCAAAGTAAAAGTTCAAAGTAACAGTACAAAGTAACAGTTCAAAGTAACAGTTCAAAGTAACAGTTCAAAGTAACAGTTCAAAGTAACAGTACAAAGTAACACTCCAAAGTAAAAGTTCAAAGTAACAGTACAAAGTAACAGTACAAAGTAACAGTTCAAAGTAACAGTACAAAGTAACAGTACAAAGTAACAGTACAAAGTAACAGTTCAAAGTAACACTCCAAAGTAACAGTTCAAAATAACAGTTCAAAGTAACAGTACAAAGTAACACTCCAAAGTAACACTCCAAAGTAACAGTACAAAGTAACAGTTCAAAGTAACACTCCAAAGTAACACTCCAAAGTAACACTCCAAAGTAACACTATAGTTGCCTGAGTATATTTTAAAAGTTAAATTGCAAAGAGAAGGGAAGAGGATTGTTCGATGGTTGTGTCCTGTATGCAGTTTTAATGGTCCAAGGTAAATTGTAGATTTCATTGATGGTCCCATGTGAACGGTTTGAATGATTTAAAGGTCCAAGGAGAAGAGATTTTCAATTTTATGGTCCAAAGGAATAATCCGAAGTATAACAGTAGATTTTTTCTTGGCGTTTTTTAACGGTCCAAGAAAAGTGAATGGGTCCATGGTTAATCGTGTATTTGATTGATGGTCCAAGGTGAAGAGTTGTTGATGGTTCAAATTAAATATAGTTATTGATTTGTTTGATGTTTGTATATTTTATAGTATATGCCTTTAATGGTTCAAGATGAAGTGGCTAATCGAATATATTTTTGGTCCAAGGAAAAAATATTTAATTTTAATAATTTAAGTTGAAAAGTGTGTTAGTTTTATGGGCCAGGGAATAAAAATATGTATTTCAATGGACCAAGAGGATTTATTGATGGTCCAATGTAAAGAGTATGGTCTTATTAATCATCAAAGTTGAGTAACCTTTTTTAGTTATGGTAGAAGGCGGGATATGAGATAAAAAGGTTATGAATATTTAGTTGGTTTCTAATTACCTAATAACCTCAATAGATATTTCGAAATAACTTACTCACAAATGTATTTACAAACTGGGCACACTACTAAATATTAATGTTAATGTGAACCATTTAATAATACGCTTTGAAGTAAAGAGCAACACTTGTATCTAATTTGACATATTGAAGTGAGCCAAGAGTTCTATTTCGTGACACTTCAAGATAATCATTTTTCTTAGATTTAATTTCCCCTAAGACACGATTTTATTCTGTATTTATAGTATATGCTAGGCAAGAAGGATTTATCCCTGGGATATTGATGGAATATTCCAGGGATAAATCTTTCATGCCTGGGATATTCCCTTGATATCCCAGGAATAATTTCTCCTTGCCTAGGTTATTCCCTTTATATCCCAGGAATAATTTCTGGCCTAGGACATTACTTAACTTCATCTTTTTATGACAATTTCTCGTCAATTAACTTTTTTGACAGGGTTTTCAGAAAATGAGATGAAGAGTGCATGAAGACATGAGTAACCATACATCCCTTTACAAGTTACAGAAAATTATTAGGTAAATGCGACTTGAGAGCTATTCTAAGAATGTCCGTGTAGCGCTAGGTTAGCTACACGGAACTGGAGATCAAAGCCTCTGAGCCAAAATTCAATTACGGCTGCTATTTATTTTGCACTCCGACTGCCCCGTTTCTTCAAAGTCTTTCTGTGCCGCTGATTTTTAAGGGCATAGTTCATCTTTCTGCCTAACAGTCGAAGAACAGAGAAAGGAAACAGTCCAGACTTTTAACAGGAAGAAAGAAAGGGAAGAGTCACTCAGGTCTCTATTAATTTCATTTCGCTGTTCGTCATTAATTTGTATTTAACTGCTAGATAATAATTCGTCATTAATTTAATTCCATATCAGATAATAATTCGTTACGAATTTCATTTCACTGCTAGATAATTATTTCTATGCTTCCTCCGCTAGATAATTATTTCTATACTTCCAGTGCTAGATAATTATTTCTATACTTACACTACTAGATAATTATTTCTATACTTCCAATGCTAGATAATTATTTCTATACTTCCAATGCTGGATAATTATTCGCTGCAGTATATTAAAATAATTCTCCCTGCATTTCTTCTCTAAAAACTCGGGTGCGTATTTTTCAAGAGCGTGAAATGAGAAATTGGATTTTGATGCGAGTGACCGATTGGGAATTCACTTCTGCACCTCAAGGATGATTTATGAGAGAAAAATAATGAAAAGCAAATAGGACTTGTTTGATTGAATTTCATATTATGGCTGGTGAGGACCTATGAATTATATTATTTTATTAAATTATAAAGAAAAAATATAACATTGAAGCGAATGTGTAGCATTATCTTAGCAAAGAATTGACCATAAATAATATTTTTTTAAATTAATTTATAACTAAGTACATTTTATTACAAATAATAACTATGAAATGATCATTTTAGATTATCATTAAAAAAATACCGAAGATAGGACAAGCTCCAAGTTATCGAACAGTTCCACATTTACGAACATACAAATTGAAACACTATTCTATAAATATTTATCATGTAGTATCCTTCTATACCATCGAAAAAGTGTAACTGTTCAATAACTCGTAACTTACCCTGTGTACCTGAGTGCCAAGATATGCTACATACTCGCTTCACTTAATATTAAGGAGCCGAAGAGTCAGTCATTAGTGTGCCTTCTCCTTCCAATCTGGGGAATCTGAACCTCAAAGTAAACAGAAAATAATTTGGGGAGAGGGAAGAAGATGCGGTAGAATGTGTGGGTTATTTTAACGCACACTGTGGGTAGAAAGTGGAGTAGAGATGGTAGAAATGTGGTTCTCTATAAATTGATAGAATCTGTGAGTTATTCTAACGCACACTGTGAGTAGAAAATGTAATAGAGTTGCCCTGAGATGGTAGAAATGTGGTTCTTTATAAATTTATATACTTTATATACGTTTCAACTCAGGTTGCAGTGAATCTCGAAGTAACATTGTCTTAATATTGTAACATCGCTTACCAATTTTGTTACCACATTGCCCCAATTCATGTTACACTATACCCAAAATTATTACAACATTGTTCTTGTAACAATATTGGGGCGATGTTACACAATTTTGGGATAATGCTTTCAGACCCTCGAGCTTGACGGAGGCTGAAAATAACGCAAGTGCCAAAATGTACCACTGGTAAAGCAATAATTTTAAAAATTGAAAATCTGAAAATGCCCTTTTTTTAATTATCGGTAAAGGTTATTAATTTCAGGCTATGGGAAGCAATTGCGATTCTTAATTGGTGTGAAATTTCTGTCAGAAATATCTAGTTTTGGGTCAGTTTTTCCCTCGGGATCGAAAGGCTTAAAAATGATGAGACAATTTTGTAGCATTGTCACAAAGTAGTAAAAATGTTGTTAAAATGTTGTAAGAAGCAGTGCTATTTTTAAGAAAATAGCTTTAGATAAATTATTAATTAATAATAATGAATAATAATAAATTTTTTGAAGAAAAAAGAAGGTGCATAATATATAAATGTAATAAAAACACAATGATAAACTTTGTTCTCAAAGCCCATGTGAAAAAAACTTTTTGGGCAAAGAGGTTTTAACTTCTAGACTGTACACAAAATAATTAAATCAACATAAAATAGGACAATCAACATAAAATAGGACAATCAACATAAAATAGGACAATCAGCATAAAATATGACAATCAACATAAAATATGACAATCAACATAAAAAATGACAATGAACATAAAAAATGACAATGAACATAAAATATGTCACTAATATCTAATGTTGCATTACTCAGAAACTTAGATAGGCTCACTGTGGGTGTTGACAATGTTATACCACATGTCAATTACTCATCTCTAATAGTCAGATCGGTGTATGACCTATAGTCTTTTAACTACAACTTTCCGAGTACTGTTGGTATCTGATTACTTAGTAGCGTAATTCTCTACCATTTCCATTATTTATTCTCAAAGTTTTTCTTTCTGAGAGAGAAGATTTAGCCACTTTGGGATAGAGTAAGTAACGAATTATTGGTCAGTTCCACATCTTCGGTCATATAAGAAGAGAGTATATAATAATTATTTTATTTCATTTTAATTGGTATCCATGATACCTGAATAAATAACATTTAAATGAAAAAATGTTATTATATGCTATTTCTTATATGAACGAAGATGTGGAACTGACCGATAATTCGTGACTTACACTACACGGAAGTTAAAACAGTTAAAATTGTTTTCACAGAGTACTGTAGATGCTTACAGTTTATTTGTTTCTTTTTTCCCGGAGGAAACTACACTTGGTCCAGTTCCGCCATTTTTTTCCTGTACAGAATATTGTTTCCCATTAAATTTCCTCCACAGAATACAGCTTCAAAGTTCTGTAGTCTGCATAGAAATAAAGCAGCGAGAATTTCAATGTTTGGCTTTTTTCAGAGAACAAAAGATATGAAGAGCTTGTGAAAGAGAGTCATTGATTTCAGTGTCGAATGTTTCGGCCTGCTTCGGAAGCCATGGTTTGAATTTCATAAACTTTTTCAGTTACAAATATTTAAATAAGATGAAATTGAAAAAATCTATGGAATCTACTACTAATATTTCAGTTACTTTCATCAAACACGTAGAAATTGGAATAAATCTACGGAGTTCACTCCTAATATTTGAATTAATATTATCAAACTACGTAGAAATAAAAATAAATTCATGGAATTCACTCTATTATATTAGTTACTTTATTTTATTAGAATTGGTTTAATACTGTCAAATTATTTAACTTGGTAAGGAAAATTACCCATAATTAGACCAAATGAAATAATAAAAAGCTGTTATCTTGTGTTAATTCGTATCAACGATAAAGTTTTCTGTTATCTTCAGGAAGCTGCAAAGTTACCAAAGAAAATAGGTAAGTTCCGAGTTATTGGACAGTTCCACATCTTCGATCATATCAGAAAGAAGTTGTGATAATTATCATTCAATTTTAATTTGTATTCATAACATATTGAAATAAAAGTTAAATAATAATTATTATATATTTTGTAATTTCAGGATCGAAACTGTGGAGCTGTCTAATAACTTGTAACTTACCGGATTACAATCAGTTTTATGTCAAAAGCAAAAACAGAAAATGAACGTTTCAAAGATTAAATAATAATAAAAAATAAGATAAGATGTTGTTAAAGAAATATTATCAGATTTCATTTATTCAGCATACGAAATAATTTGTTACACACCATTTAATATAAAATTATAAAAGACTATATGTTATAAGAGTTGTAACAATATTGGCAATATTGTGGCAATATTGGCAATATTGTAGCAATATTGGTAATGTTGTAACAATATTGGCAATGTTGTGGCAATATTGGCAATATTGTAACAATATTGGCAATGTTGTAACAATATTGGCAATGTTGTGGCAATATTGGCAATATTGTAACAATATTGGTAATGTTGTAACAATATTGGCAATGTTGTAACAATACTGGCAATGTTGTAACAATATTGGCAATGTTGTGGCAATATTGGCAATATTGTAACAATATTGGCAATGTTGTAACAATATTGGCAATGTTGTAACAATATTGGCAATGTTGTAACAATACTGGCAATGTTGTAACAATATTGGCAATCTTGTAACAATATTGGCAATGTTGTAACAATATTGCCAATGTTGTAGCAATATTATCAATGTTGTAACAATATTGGCAATGTTGTAGCAATATTAGCAATGTTGTATCAATAGTAGGCCAATGTTGTAGCAATATTAGCAATGTTGTATCAATAGTAGGCCAATGTTGCCTCAAGAAACATTGTTGGCTGGTTACCACAATAACAATTGCTTGCTGTATTTAATAGTTTTAAAATCCTTACATTGTTATAACTCTACTCTTTGTGAATATCTCTACAGTTTTTCTTCCTTCCATTCAAACGAATACTTTAAAAATTGATGCCATTAATTTGTTTGATGTTTTAATCGCAGGAAGAAGTAAAACCGTACAGAAGGGAACAGCTGAAGAATTAATTAACTAATTCAATAATTCTGTTTACATTTAAGCAGCGCAACCGATAGAAAACACTAAGACTTTTTGTTGATAGTTCATCTGTTAAATCTAACATGTCTCACGGGACTGTAGTTTGTAAGGGTATGTTTTTACTGAGAAATAACGTACTGATAAAAAGAGGATATGGGAGGTAGTAAATACTATGTAGCACTTTACTGAACAGTCACCAGGCTTAGCAGTTTGTCATCAAATTCAGAAGTTTTGAAGTTTATCTTTTTCAATAGCCGCAATTAGGCTGTGCCTGAAGTTTATGTTTATCGAAGTATTTAGAAGTTGCGACTCGGAGAGCGTACGTTCATCACCTCATCTTTATGAGTTGCTATGGCGACTACTCTTGCCTTACTCTCTTCCACTGATAGACGAATTAGGAACTGCTGACAGGGGAATATAGCCTATAGCGGACACATAGCCTACAGTGGACACAAAACCTATAGTGGGCACATAGCCTATAGTAGGCACATAGTCTATAGTGGGCACATAGCCTATAGTAGGCACATAGCCTATAGTGTGCACATAGCCTAAAGTGGGCACATAGCCTATAGTGGACACATAGCTTATAGTGGGTACATAGCCTATAGTGTGCACATAGCCTATAGTGGACACATAGCCTATAGTGGACACATAGCCTAAAGTAGGCACATAGCCTATAGTGGACACTTAGCCTAAAGTGGGTACATAGCCTATAGTGGACACTTAGCCTAAAGTGGGCACATAGCCTATAGTGGACACATAGCTTATAGTGGGTACATAGCCTATAGACTATATTAGATACTAAGACTATAGTGGACACCCAGCCGTGGTGGACACCTATAGTGGACACATACACTATTGTGGACCTACAACCTATAGTGGACACACAACCGATTGTAGACATACAACCTATAGTGGACACATTGCCTATGTAGGACACCTAAAACGTACAATGGACACGAATGATTTGCCTGAGTAATCCTTTTTTGTCCAAGAATATTTTTCTTGTTAACATACATGTTAAAATTCACTATTATTCACTGGAAAGGAAATCTTCAAAAGATTTCTCCTTCCTTCTTCCTGATAACCAATTAATATACATAATGGCTAACTAAATTAATTTGCAGAGAACAAAGTGAATGGAAATAATTTGGGTTGATCTTTTATTCTGTTTTGATGAATTACGGCTCAGAAGATGCTGGGCATATTCTGAATTTTCGGTCGTTACTCACTACCGATAATATTTAATATAATAATAATATTTATTTATTACTAAATAAAAATGACTTCACTTTATCAATTTGATAAGTTTATTTATTACTATTATTATTAAACTGGTTTTAAAATCAAGAAACTCGATTTTTTTTAGATATTTCTACTAAACGCCTCTATTAAATGAATCCCTTCAAATTACCGATATTCTTTGACAATTTGACTCATTCAAATGAAGGTATAACTATACATTTGCCAATACCGATCCCTCGGTATTATCATTACTTCAGTGCATCAATATCTGAAGCATCTGACGGAGCTGTGCCATCAGCGACAGAGCCTAACCTTTCGAACACTAATTGCACGGTATCGGATTCGGAAAACATTGACGAATATAAAGTTGCACCCAGGAGAATTTGAAGGGAGAATTATGTGAAGGGAAGAACTTGAGAACTGTAAGGGGTTATACTAAATGAATGATTTTAATGATGTTATAGAGTAAAGTTTTTCAAATTCTCTTTTTGATAATGAAAAGTCACGAATAGTAAAAGAAATTAGGCTCTATGGGAATAAAAAATTAACATTTCTTGCGATATGAAACATCTTAGTTCAATTAAAAAACATTGTCTTTTTAAAAAAGAAGAAGAACATTCCTACAATGTCCTTTTACAGCCAACACAAAGCATTTAAATGAGTAAATAATATCGAAAATGATGAGACGAACTCGCCACCTCATTTATTTAGAATTTAGTGTAAAACACTGGGATATTTTTTTTTTTGATGTAAAATACTTATTGTTTGCAGAGATGAAGTCTCTCATAGCTGGTGCAAAGCTAAATAGCTGGTGCAAAGCTAAATAGCTGGTGCAAAGCTAAATAGCTGGTGCAAAGCTAAATAGCTGGTGCAAAGCTAAATAGCTGGTGCAAAGCTAAATAGCTGGTGCAAAGCTAAATAGCTGGTGCAAAGCTAAATAGCTGGTGCAAAGCTAAATAGCTGGTGCAAAGCTAAATAGCTGGTGCAAAGCTAAATAGCTGGTGCAAAGCTAAATAGCTGGTACAAAGCTAAATAGCTGGTGCAAAGCTAAATAGCTGGTGCAAAGCTAAATAGATATTGCAAAGCTAAATAGCTGGTGCAGAGCTAAATAGCTGGTGCAGAGCTAAATAGCTGGTGCAGAGCTAAATAGCTGGTGCAAAGCTAAATAGCTGGTGCAAAGCTAAATAGCTGGTGCAAAGCTAAATAGCTGGTGCAAAGCTAAATAGCTGGTACAAAGCTAAATAGCTGGTGCAAAGCTAAATAGATATTGCAAAGCTAAATAGCTGGTGCAGAGCTAAATAGCTGGTGCAGAGCTAAATAGCTGGTGCAGAGCTAAATAGCTGGTGCAAAGCTAAATAGCTGGTGCAAAGCTAAATAGCTGGTGCAGAGCTAAATAGCTGGTGCAGAGCTAAATAGCTGGTGCAGAGCTAAATAGCTGGTGCAAAGCTAAATAGCTGGTGCAGAGCTAAATAGCTGGTGCAAAGCTAAATAGCTGGTGCAGAGCTAAATAGCTGGTGCAGAGCTAAATAGCTGGTGCAAAGCTAAATAGCTGGTGCAGAGCTAAATAGCTGGTGCAGAGCTAAATAGCTGGTGCAAAGCTAAATAGCTGGTGCAAAGCTAAATAGCTGGTGCAAAGCTAAATAGCTGGTGCAAAGCTAAATAGCTGGTGCAAAGCTAAATAGTTGGTACAAAGCTAAATAGCTGGTACAAAGCTAAATAGCTGGTACAAAGCTAAATAGCTGGTGCAAAGCTAAATAGCTGGTGCAAAGCTAAATAGCTGGTTTAGTTATACAATAATCAGCTCATCATTTCCAGTGCATTCCCTCACAGGTTTAACGACTGCAAGCGAATATGACCTTCTGATCTGCTTGTCATATCTTTTACGAGATGGAACTGGTAATGTCAAGGCATGCCATTTGGCTCTCAATGTCGTCATCCAATGTCAATTATTGAATTATAAAGCAAGACTAGATTATTGAGAATGATTTAAAATGAAATATTTATAGTATTATTAAAGGCCTATATCAAGCTTCAATATATAATCATGATATTACCAAATCTTCTACAGCTACAATATAATATTAATTATAATTCATTGTAATATACCTTTCACAAAATATGTATGCATACAATTTGCTTCTATGTGAATATTTTATCATCATATTCAAGCGCAGTCACCCAAATTACTAATTCTGTGTACTTTCATATAATTAATTTAAAGCACCGTCCCCTCGCGAGCAGAAGCAACACAATAATGTGGCCCCGACACTCTCCTCTCAATCACACCTAATTCATACGCTACAAAACAACTAATAGAGCGCCATTGAAATGGAGGAAAGAGTGAGGCTGGAAGAGCGGTGGTAAGAGTGGAGGTGAGAGAAGAGACAGATTGAGAGTGTAAGATTAAGAGGGCGAGAGTAAGAGTGGAAATGAGAGAACGAGTGTAAGAGTGGAGATAAGAGTAAGGTTAAGAGTGTAAGAGTAGGAATAAGTGTAAGAGTGGAGGTAAGAGTAAGGTTAAGAGTGTAAGAGAAGGAATAAGTGTAAGAGTGTAAGATTGGAGGTAAGAGTAAAGTTAAGAGTGTAAGAGTAAGATTATAAGAGTGGAGGCAAGAGTTAGAATAAGTGTGAGAGTGTAAGAGTAAGAGTGGAGGTAATAGTAAGAGTGTAAGAGTGGAAAGTGTTGTTTAGATGTTATTTACGATATTTTATTCCAGAGCAAATTGTATGGCTCAGGAAATCATTCTAACTTTGATGTATTCGCCGTATAATGATGACTATATTTTTCTTTGAAGTGTCTCTCCAAGGAAACATTATGTGATAAACTACGGAACATAAGTTGTGATGTCTTTCTTTTCAACATTTCGAGTTATTCGAGGGTGATATCCATCACAAAAATGTTCAATAATATCGTTGTATATATTGATATGATTAATATATTTATATGAGTGTATTATCGATATTTTAAATAATAGTCTTCTAAAGAAATGGATTATGAATTTACTTACCTTCGCAAATTGAGGGAAGTATTGTTTCATTTGGCATTTATTCATTTATTTATTCAATTATTTATTTATCATCTTGTTATTCGCATAACTCAAAAGGTTTTCAATTAAATTGCCTGAATTTTGGTTGGACGATTGGTCAATGTCCAAGAACCAATTTATCAGATTATGGAAGCGAACTGGTCAAAGATCAAGATCATTTATAACTCAAGGATAGTTCATTTATAAGCGACGGCGAAGGTATGCGCTCTACGAGTGCATATCTTCCAGATTATTCTGTGCTACCATTTCTCAAAAAAGTAACTGAAAAGTCATCTCTCTTGTGTCTACTAAGCGCCAAGTAAAAGTTAATTCGTGACGAGGTTACTGTCTTCCATTAATTTACATAAGGTAATTGAATCCCAGTTTGCTGTTTATACTCCCAAAGAAGATGGAGGTATACGGTTACGTAAGAGAACCATTACACTCTCTTTTAGGAAGCTTCTTTACGGTAATTCGAAGCATAAAATTAAATTAGATAAAGTAAATGAAATACTGGTTTCAATTACCGGAGACTTTGAGAAAGAAAACTTTGCCAGTCTCACTGTTTCGACGTTTCCTTAATTTTTTTATTACTTTAATAACAATGGAAAGCGTATTGGTATTTTCCATTAATTTCACTCGTATCAGTTTTTTTCAGTTTGGTTATTCGTTTTAACAATAAATATCATACCTATTGTCATAAACAATTGAAATCAAAATATACTAAATTTATATTTGAGCTTCTATAGCTGTAATAATACCAGCTGGATGAAACAATATAATACATTTAATTATTCGAAACTTATCATAATTAGGCAGCAAAATACCGAAATAGTTGTATTTTAGAAAGACTTTTTTCAGTGAGTTTTTTCTGCAAAAACATTTTACAATTTCAGCTTGAAAAACACTCAGTCTTGTAAACTTGTGATTATTTGTGTACACTTTGTACACTGAAGGAATGAGAGAGTTGAATTCTGTACGAATATGACTGTGAAAAAAATGACGGACAATAAATCATTAGCGTCTTTATTTTACCTCTATTTATATTCTTATTTTTTATGCCCGTCAGCATTTCATTAGCATTTTTTTTTTAAATTTTCTGTTTTCCTGATATTCTGTTTTCTTAATATCTAATATCCAGATTTCTCAATTCTAGTACCCATGAAAAATTGCTTACTTATTTTTTTTTTTCAATTATTGGGATTGTAGAGTTGTCTGATTTTTTGTTTTTTATCGTTTTTTTTACGGATTTGCTGTTTGACCTCATTTTCTGTTTTCCGGATTTTCCTATTCCTGGATTTTCTGTTTCCCCGAATTCCTTGTATCCGGACATTAAATCTTATCATACCTCAAATGTTTAATCGTGAAACTTTCCTTGCAACCAACCAACAGACAAATAAACACTGTGCACTAGTATAATAATAATAAAATAAGCATTATTCAAGTACCAAAAAATTGCCTAACGATCGGTATAAAACAGGATACGCTAATTTTTTGTACGCAATATTGCCCATACCACAGTACAAAGTTTGTAGCTAATGATTTTTAAATGTAGAAAAGTAGCAAGCAGATTTTTCTTGCAAACTACTTAAGGGATGGTAGGTGCCTACTTAACTCTGCCTACATTGTAATTTCACCGATGACGATAGAAGTTTTTGCCAGCCAACATCTTAGTAAAGTAAAAGAGATGAAATACGCCGATGAAATATGAGGGGAGGACTTAGTTAATCCTAATGACCTTGACGTGTGTTTTCTAAGCACATACTTTTTAAATTACTTTATATCTTTCATGTCTTGACTTTGTTCCTACATAAATACCAATTATATTTTTGTTTTTAAAAGTTAAAAAATATTTACGTGACGGCGTAAATCAGCGTAAATCACGTAAATTAGATAATAATAGAAATGTGGCGAGGTATGGCAACGTAAATATAGAAATAATTGCAGCTTGATACCCGCTAAGCACACATCAGTCCATATGTTTTCATGGAGAACTCATACACACGCGAAAAACACACCCTCTCTTCCACCCAATCACAGCTCTGCTCTCTTAGTTGCCAATGTCTTATATACCTATGTATTTATTTATCCTTTATGTTCAATATTTTTACTTGAAATTGGTACACATTATTTTAGTACATATATATACTAACAACTGGTACAAAATACAGTACCGTAAGTTTATAAATGAGACATGTATTTTTAAACACATAGTCAAGTCTTCAAATACCTTCCAAATGTCAAACTAATTAGGGTTACTCTACTAATCTCATAGCTATGGTACCACCATAACTGATAGATTTCCCCTCTTAATCTTCTATGTCCTAATCATAACTTAATATTTCCCCTCTTAATCGCCTATTGCTCAACCATAACTTAAAGATTTCCTCTTTCAATCTCATATGGCCCTAGCATAACTTTCTCCTTAGATACGAGACTCAATATCCTCTTCACTATCTCTAGATAATTCAATGCATTAATATCTTACACACGAATGTATCTAATTAAACTAATAGCCAATTTATTGCAGCGTGTGTATTAATTAGCAATCTATGATTTGCTAATAAATTGCAAGGTTAAGTCGGTGTAATAATCTGAAATTAGCTAAGCTTTCCCTAGCACTAATTATAACTAACTACCTAGCACGGTATAGCTAGCGCTTGTATTAACACACTGTGTATTAACACATGGAGTGTGTATTAACACAGGGAGTGTGTATTAACACAGGGAATGTGTATTAACACAGGGAATGTGTATAAACACAGGGGATGTGTATTAACACAGGGGATATGTATTAACACAGGGAATGTGTATTAACACAGGGAATGTGTATTAACACAGGGGATGTGTATTAACACAGGGAATGTGTATTAACACAGGGGATGTGTATTAACACAGGGAATGTGTATTAACACAGGGAATGTGTATTAACACAGGGAATGTGTATTAACACGGGGAATGTGTATTAACACAGGGAATGTGTATTAACACAGGGAATGTGTATTAACACAGGGGATGTGTATTAACACAGGGGATATGTATTAACACAGGGAATGTGTATTAACACAGGGAATGTGTATTAACACAGGGGATGTGTATTAACACAGGGAATGTGTATTAACACAGGGGATGTGTATTAACACAGGGAATGTGTATTAACACAGGGAATGTGTATTAACACAGGGAATGTGTATTAACACGGGGAATGTGTATTAACACAGGGAATGTGTATTAACACAGGGGATGTGTATTAACACAGGGAATATGTATTAACACAGGGAATGTGTATTAACACAGGGAATGTGTATTAACACAGGGAATGTGTATTAACACAGGGAATGTGTATTAACACAGGGAATGTGTATTAACATAGGGAATGTGTATTAACACAGGGAATGTGTATTAACAAAGGGAATGTGTATTAACACAGAGAATGTGTATTAACACAGGGAATGTGTATTAACACAGGGAATGTGTATTAACACAGGGAATGTGTATTAACACAGGGAATGCGTATTAACACAGGGAGTGTGTACTAGACTTCTTTGAAGCAATATTTAATAACAATTTACTCATTATTTTTAATTGGTATCCATCATACATACAGGTATCTTGTATACCAATTAAAATGGCGAGTTAAGATATTAAAATGTGTACTTTCATCTCATATGGTCGAAGAAGTAGAACTGTTCGATAATTCGTAACCGAGCCTATATTCAATTCATTGAAGGCGTTTAATAACAATAACCCAAAAGTTTGAAACTCTCTGTTAAAAAGGGAACTAAGACTTTGGGTGTTTGTTGGACTGCAAAACAGAAATGGGAACAGAAATGGGAAATAGAACTAATAAATAGAATAAATCACTCTAAGTTCTAATGAAGTCACATCTGCCTCCTGATGAAGATATACACTATGCTAATTGAGAGACAATTCGCTGTGTGGGGCGGTGAAGGGTTAAGGGACGGGAAATGATACGGATTTGAGTACAATATTATTACTAATAATTATCTAGGTGAGAATAATTATCTAGGTGATAATAATTATCTAGGTGAGAATAATTATCTAGGTGATAATAATTATCTAGGTGATAATAATTATCTAGGTGATGATATTTATTTAGGTGATAATAATTATCTAGGTGATAATAGTTATCTAGGTGATGATAATTATCTGAATGATAATAATTGTATAGATGATGATAATTATCTGAATGATGATAATTGTATAGGTGATGATAATTATCTAGGTGATAATAATTATCTAGGTGATGATAATTATCTGAATGATAATAATTGTATAGATGATGATAATTATCTGAATGATGATAATTGTATAGGTGATGATAATTATCTAGGTGATAATAATTATCTAGGTGATAATAATTATCTAGGTGATAATAATTATCTAGGTGATGATAGTTATCTGAATGATAATTATTATTGAGTTAAGAATAATTATCCAAGCGATCGAATTAAAAAGATTAAAATAAATATTAACAAATTGAGATTATATTAATTATTTCTTTGAATGTACACTATATCCAAATGGAATAAAAATAATTTATTCAATGAATATAATAAATACAATTTCTGTAATGTTTCATTACTATTGTAATTAATGTATCTAATCTGAAATTATTAAGTACAGCTCTATTAATCATTTGCTATAAAATTAATATCAATCATTTAAAAATAACTTAAAATAAAAATCATCAAAAACTGTTTTGATATCATTTTATAAATTATAACGTTTAATAAATAATAAACAGTAATTCTTGGATGCTAGTAAATGTGCAGATCTACTTTTTACCCACCGGCACCGTATTTTAGAAATAGCCGATAAATCCCAACTCAGTAAATCCCAACACAGTAAATTCCAACTCAGTAAATCCCAACTCAGTAGATTATAACCAGGTAAATTCCAACCCGGTAAATCATAATCAGGTAAATGCCAACCCGGTAAATCATAATCAGGTAAATGCCAACCCGGTAAATTCCGACCCGGTAAAGCTCACCCCTCCCCCTCCAGGTAAAAACCAAATAGACAATTCACCTTAGGTTAGGTTAGCGGTTTGGCTTGGTGGAATTTGATTTATTAGCTGGGGTAAAATTGAACAATTTTCAGAGTGAAGAATACCTTTTTTCTAACGATATTTTACAACGATTTCATGAAATTATTCTATACAACAAACAATATCTAAATATCCTATTTTTTGATGTATTAATTTCATCAAACAATATCTATATATTCTATTTTTTGATGTATTAATTTCATCAAACAATATCTATATATTCTATTTTTTGATGTATTGATTTCATCAAACAATATCTATATATTCTATTTTTGATGTATCAATTTCATCAAACAATATCTATATATTCTATTTTTGATGTACTAATTTCATCAAACAATATCTACATATTCTATTTTTGATGTATTAATTTCATCAAACAAAATCTATATATTCTATTTTTGATGTATTAATTTCATCAAACAATATCTATATGTTCTATTTTTGATGTATCAATTTCATCAAACAAAATCTATATATTCTATTTTTGATGTACTAATTTCATCAAACAATATCTATATATTCTATTTTTTGATGTATTAATTTCATCAAACAATATCTATATATTCTATTTTTGATGTACTAATTTCATCAAACAATATCTACATATTCTATTTTTGATGTATTAATTTCATCAAACAAAATCTATATATTCTATTTTTGATGTACTAATTTCATCAAACAATATCTACATATTCTATTTTTGATGTATCAATTTCATCAAGCAATATCTATATATTCTATTTTTGATGTATCAATTTCATCAAACAAAATCTATATATTCTATTTTTGATGTATTAATTTCATCAAACAATATCTATATGTTCTATTTTTGATGTATTAATTTCATCAAACAAAATCTATATATTCTATTTTTGATGTATTAATTTCATCAAACAATATCTATATATTCTATTTTTGATGTATCAATTTCATCAAGCAATATCTATATATTCTATTTTTGATGTATCAATTTCATCAAACAAAATCTATATATTCTATTTTTGATGTACTAATTTCATCAAACAATATCTATATATTCTATTTTTTGATGTATTAATTTCATCAAACAATATCTATATATTCTATTTTTGATGTATCAATTTCATCAAACAATATCTATATATTCTATTTTTGATGTACTAATTTCATCAAACAATATCTACATATTCTATTTTTGATGTATTAATTTCATCAAACAAAATCTATATATTCTATTTTTGATGTATTAATTTCATCAAACAATATCTATATGTTCTATTTTTGATGTATTAATTTCATCAAACAATATCTATATATTCTATTTTTTTTTGATGTATTAATTTCATCAAGCAATATCTATGTATTCTATTTTTTTTTTTGATGTATCAATTTCATCAAACAATATCTATATATTCTATTTTTTTTGATGTATTAATTTCATCAAACAATATCTTCGTTACATGAGTTCTGTCACCAAATTTTGTATGGACACATTGTAGACTGTGCCGTGAAATTGGATTTCTCTATTCACTTTATAAATGCAAGTTATTTTACTTACATCCATTTGACATGCATGAGCCACCTTACTAAAGTTCAACCTGTTCCAGAATGTTCCGGATAAGCTGTTCCGGTTTTGAGTTGGAATATAGAGACTTATAATAATTCTCGGCAACAAAATCCTCATCACGTTTCCATTCCATTTTGAGGATAATAATTGTTCTTTGAATGAAAATCTTACCCTCGAATTTACTATTTGAACCATTATATTAGTCGAAATTTGAATCTTTGACATGGTGTATTTATTTTACATTTGCGTGTTTTGTACAATTGCTAATTTTGTACTGTATATATATTTTGTGTAGTCGCAACTAAAATCAAATTTTCTTTTGGTGTCAAATTTCATTGGAGGTACTCTTTCTAAGATAATATCCTTGCAAATATCTTCACAGAGAATATCTTTGCGAATATCTTCACAGAGAATATCCTTACGAATTGCTTCACATAGAATATCCTTGCGAATATCTTCACAGAGAATATCCTTGCGAATATCTTCACAGAGAATATCTTTGCGAATATCTTCACAGAGAATATCTTTGCGAATATCTTCACAGAGAATATCCTTGCGAATATCTTCACAGAGAATATCTTTGCGAATTGCTTCACATAGAATATCTTTGCGAATATCTTCACATAGAATATCCTTACGAATATCTTCACAGAGAATATCCTTGCGAATATCTTCACATAGAATATCTTTGCGAATATCTTCACAGAGAATATCCTTGCAAATATCTTCACAGAGAATATCCTTGCGAATATCTTCACAGAGAATATCCTTGCGAATATCTTCACAGAGAATATCTTTGCGAATATCTTCACAGAGAATATCCTTGCGAATATCTTCACAGAGAATATCCTTGCGAATTGCTTCACAGAGAATATCTTTGCGAATATCTTCACAGAGAATATCCTTGCGAATATCTTCACAGAGAATATCTTTGCGAATATCTTCACAGAGAATATGCTTGCGAATATCTTCACAGAGAATATCCTTACGAATATCTTCACAGAGAATATCTTTGCGAATTGCTTCACATAGAATATCCTTACGAATTGCTTCACATAGAATATCCTTACGAATATCTTCAAAGAGAATATCCTTACAAATATCTTCGCAGAGAATATCCTTGCGAATATCTTCACAGAGAATATCTTTGCGAATATCTTCACAGAGAATATCCTTGCGAATATCTTCACAGAGAATATCCTTGCGAATATCTTCACAGAGAATATCCTTGCGAATATCTTCACAGAGAATATCTTTGCGAATATCTTCACAGAGAATATCCTTGCGAATATCTTCACAGAGAATATCCTTGCGAATTGCTTCACAGAGAATATCTTTGCGAATATCTTCACAGAGAATATCCTTGCGAATATCTTCACAGAGAATATCCTTACGAATATCTTCACAGAGAATATCTTTGCGAATTGCTTCACATAGAATATCCTTACGAATTGCTTCACATAGAATATCCTTACGAATATCTTCACAGAGAATATCTTTGCGAATATCTTCACAGAGAATATCCTTGCGAATATCTTCACAGAGAATATCCTTGCGAATTGCTTCACATAGAATATCCTTACGAATTGCTTCACATAGAATATCCTTGCGAATATCTTCACAGAGAATATCTTTGCGAATATCTTCACAGAGAATATCCTTGCGAATATCTTCACAGAGAATATCCTTACGAATATCTTCACAGAGAATATCTTTGCGAATTGCTTCACATAGAATATCCTTACGAATTGCTTCACATAGAATATCCTTACGAATATCTTCACAGAGAATATCTTTGCGAATATCTTCACAGAGAATATCCTTGCGAATATCTTCACAGAGAATATCCTTGCGAATTGCTTCACATAGAATATCCTTACGAATTGCTTCACATAGAATATCCTTGCGAATATCTTCACAGAGAATATCCTTGCGAATATCTTCACAGAGAATATCTTTGCGAATATCTTCACAGAGAATATCTTTGCGAATATCTTCACAGAGAATATCCTTGCGAATATCTTCACAGAGAATATCCTTGCGAATTGCTTCACAGAGAATATCTTTGCGAATATCTTCACAGAGAATATCCTTGCGAATATCTTCACAGAGAATATTTTTGCGAATATCTTCACAGAGAATATCCTTGCGAATATCTTCACAGAGAATATCCTTGCGAATATCTTCACAGAGAATATCCTTGCGAATATCTTCACAGAGAATATCTTTGCGAATATCTTCACAGAGAATATCCTTGCGAATATCTTCACAGAGAATATCTTTGCGAATTGCTTCACATAGAATATCCTTGCGAATATCTTCACAAAGAATATCCTTACGAATATCTTCACAGAGAATATCTTTGCGAATATCTTCACATAGAATATCCTTACGAATATCTTCACAGAGAATATCTTTGCGAATATCTTCACAGAGAATATCCTTGCGAATATCTTCACAGAGAATATCCTTGCGAATTGCTTCACATAGAATATCCTTACGAATTGCTTCACATAGAATAATATCCTTGCGAATATCTTCACAGAGAATATCCTTACGAATATCTTCACAGAGAATATCTTTGCGAATATCTTCACAGAGAATATCTTTGCGAATATCTTCACAGAGAATATCCTTGCGAATATCTTCACAGAGAATATCCTTGCGAATTGCTTCACAGAGAATATCTTTGCGAATATCTTCACAGAGAATATCTTTGCGAATATCTTCACAGAGAATATCCTTGCGAATATCTTCACAGAGAATATCCTTGCGAATATCTTCACAGAGAATATCTTTGCGAAAATCTTCACAGAGAATATCCTTGCGAATATCTTCACAGAGAATATCCTTACGAATATCTTCACAGAGAATATCCATGCGAATTGCTTCACATAGAATATCCTTGCAAATATCTTCACAGAGAATATCTTTGCGAATATCTTCACAGAGAGTATCCTTGCGAATATCTTCACAGAGAATATATTTGCGAATATCTACACAGCTTACGACAGAGAAGTCCTAGCGTGTGAAGATTAGGTTGGGAATAACTATCGGTAACCTATAAACACGATAAAAAGCACTCTGCAGATCCGTCTCAAAGGCGACAACATTTGACAAACAGCTGAAATGCTCCCATTCTTCATTCTGGCTTTGAAACCACTGAAAACCTCTAAAGTGAAAAGTGATGCGATTCGAGAGGTATAGCAATGGTATATGTTATAGTGGTATATCCCATAGAGGTGCATGATATCTTGGTACATGTTATAGTGGGTGGCCGGAAATTTCAGTCTCGAAGATTCTGGTTCAGAAAATTCAGTCTAGGAATGGTAAATGCCTTCTCAATATAGATGGCCGATATGCAGTTTTTTGTATCCGATAGTTTGTAGTACTGCACACTTCATGATTGTTTGATGACATTACAAGGGAGTTGGGGTGGGGGTGGCTTGTCCTCCGAAACATCTAACTGATAAGTTGTTTTTTATTTATAACTCAGACCGAAAGTTCTGAGACTGAAAATTCTGAGACTTAATTTTCCACTCAAATCTAATGTTAAATAAATGTCAAAATTGCTAATGGTACGTCGCATTTTGCAATGATTAAGGATGTTATTTGCTTTTAAAAAATACACTACACAATTTACTACTCCTAATTTCAACTTTTTCCATTATTGTTCTTCAATATAATCATATTATAAAACCAGACCGAGCTATACTAGAACCGTATAGGTTATAGCAGTATAGGATATAGTGACATAGGTTATAACTATATGGTGTTATACTTGGCCATAGGAGAATATTGAGGAACTTTATTCATTCTTGCAGTAAGCAAACTTGTGACCTAATTGACGGTAGAATGAAAAATAAGATATCAGAAAAATGAATTATTCCTTCACTCTAACCTTTTTCTGATAGAATCTAATAAACGGCAGCAGCAATTTCAACCTTTTAATGTCTGTCCTTTTACTTTTAAACGCCATTCATGGGATGAGTGTTTAAACCTCCGCCTGGCACTTGAGCTTCAAGAAATAAAGCATGGGAAAAATTTCCAGGTAGAATAAAAAATCTATAATTCTGTCTAATTAAAAATATTCTTAAAGTAATAATATATATACATATAAAAAATAACATGAGGGTATATATGAATCGTGAATCGACAATTGGGTCCAATACAATTGAGCCCCGACAATAGAGCCCAAGAAAAGTGGGCCTTAGACAATTGATCCCCAAGCCCACAAAAAAGTGACAGTGAACACAATAAAGATGTATTAGTTTGAATTATGACAGTAGCATCGGTCTTCAATTAAGATGATACCATAGACTCTGGTAAAAACGGACTCGGCTACAACCTGGAGAATTAACATTTTGAGAATTAAGAAAAAATTAAGATTTTCGAATTAAGATTTATAAGAAACAAAAGATGCATAATATTTAACTTTTACCTGATGCTCTCTTAGTGTTTATTTCGTGGATAGGAAGGCCTTTTTGAAGAAGCAGACGAAATCTTCTTCAAGTGAGATGTCTGAAGTGTCTACAACCGTGTCATGGAAGATCTGCCTCTTACCACTAATGCAATTGAAGGGGGCACTAAAAAGGGGAGTATGTGTGAGCCAATCAGGCTGTTTCAACAATCGTTAAACCTTGATATAACTTTAAATAAAAGATAACTATTTTGTATGTATGTGTTCCGCTTAATTTACCAATTCTGCACAATCTCGAGAATGCGATACGTGTTTTAGGATCTTTTTCTTTATTGTCTCTGCTGTCCAAATATTTGTCCAGGCTCAATTATCTGGGAGCCCAATTATCGTGGGACCCATCTCTCTTATGGACCAATTGTGCTGGGCTCAATTATCTTGGAAGCAATTTTCCTGTGCTCAATGGTCGTGGACCCTATTGGTGGTGGGTCCAATGTCGGTCCACGGTTTCTATTTCGCATACTCATGAAAGTTATAACATAAAGGTATGTTTCTATTTCGCATACTCATGAGTGTTATAACATAGAGGTATGTTTCTATTTCGCATACTCATGAGTGTTATAACATAAAGGTATGTTTCTATTTCGCATACTCATGAGTGTTATAACATAAAGGTATGTTTCTATTTCGCATACTCATGAGTGTTATAACATAGAGGTATGTTTCTATTTCGCATACTCATTACAAGATGTGATATCCACTTTATGCATAATTCATGTTCAATTAGCCCGCAGACCCTAAAAGAGTAAAGTCTAATGAATAATGTGGTCATATTTCGCCTACCCAACTCAAACACTGTGGAAACAGAGGAAATATTATGGAAACACAGAGGAAACACAGAGGACACACAGAGGAAACACAGATTAAACACAGAGGGAAATCCCATGTACATATTATGGTAGGTAATAACCCAAAAAAATGTTAAGTGAATCCATATAAGATTATAATTATACTCCTCCTAATCATCTAAGGCCCCACCATATTTTACTCTAGGTTGTTGGTGTTTCATTGTCCATTTCTAGTCTTCCCTCTGACGTTAGAATGAACGGTAATCCATTCAATTGAATTAAAGTGAATATAATTTCAGTTAATTTAGATAGACGTGAACCAGTTGGTACACACTCATACCACCACGTAGTGGACGTGTCGTTAGTATTTGCTCAATGCGTTATAATGCAGATGATAGCTTGTAAATTGATCGTAAGTAATTGATCGAATGATTCATTGCTCAAATTTATAATAATCAATTGCTTGATGTAAAAGAAAAGAAGTAAGGAAACTTAATAAAATGAATGGTACGAATAACAAATGTCATGCTTAATGAATGGGGAACGACCCTAACCCGTGCGATCGACAGTTCCAATAGCCAGAGTCCTTATACCTCTAATAGTTTCCCTTATACCCTAATAGTTTCCGTTATACCCTAATAGTATCCCTTATACCCTAATAATTTCCTTTATACTCTAATAGTTTCCCTTATACACTGATAGTTTCCCTTATACCCTAATAGTTTCCCATATACCCTAATAGTTTCCCTTATACCCTAATAGTTTCCCTTATACCCTAATAGTTTCCCTTATACCCTAATAGTTTCCCTTATACCCTAATAGTTACATACACTAATACCCTAATAGTTTCCCTTATACCCCAATAGTTTCCCTTATACCCCAATAGTTTCCCTTATACCCTAATAGTTTCCCTTATACCCCAATAGTTTCCCTTATACCCCAATAGTTTCCCTTATACCCTAATAGTTTCCCTTATACCCTAATAGTTACATACACTAATACCCTTATAGTTTCCCTTATACCCTAATAGTTTCCCTTCTACCCTAATAGTTACTTACACTTATACCCTTATAGTTTCCCTTATACCCTAATAGTTACATACACTAATACCCTTATAGTTTCCCTTATACCCTAATAGTTTCCCTTCTACCCTAATAGTTACATACACTTATACCCTTATAGTTTCCCTTATACCCTTATAGTTTCCCTTATACCCTTATAGTTTCTCTTATACCCTTATAGTTTCCCTTATACCCTAATAGTCTCCCTTATACCCTAATAGTTACATACACTTATACCCCAATAGTTTCCCTTATACCCTAATAGTCTCCCTTATACCCCAATTATTTCCCTTATACCCCAATAGTTTCCCTTATACCCTAATAGTCTCCCTTATACCCTAATAGGTACATACACTTATACCCTAATAGTCTCCCTTATACCCTAATAGTCTCCCTTATACCCTAATAGTTACATACACTTATACCCTAATAGTCTCCCTTATACCCTAATAGTTACATACACTTATACCCTAATAGTCTCCCTTATACCCTAATAGTTACATACACTTATACCCTAATAGTCTCCCTTATACCCTAATAGTTACATACACTTATACCCTAATAGTCTCCCTTATACCCTAATAGTCTCCCTTATACCCTAATAGTTTCCTTATACCCTAATAGTCTCCCTTATACCCTAATAGTTTCCCTTATACCCTAATAGTATCCCTTATACCCTAATAGTCTCCCTTATACCCTAATAGTCTCCCTTATACCCTAATAGTTTCCCTTATACCCTAATAGTCTCCCTTATACCCTAATAGTTTCCCTTATACCCTAATAGTATCCCTTATACCCTAATAGTCTCCCTTATACCCTAATAGTCTCCCTTATACCCTAATAGTCTCCCTTATACCCTAATAGTCTCCCTTATACTCTAATAGTCTCCCTTATACCCTAATAGTCTCCTTTATACCCTAATAGTCTCCCTTATACCTTAATAGTTTCCCTTACCCTAATAGTATCCCTTATACCCTAATAGTCTCCCTTATACCCTAATAGTCTCCCTTATACCCTAATAGTATCCCTTATACCCTAATAGTCTCCCTTATACCCTAATAGTCTACCTTATACCCTAATAGTATCCCTTATACCCTAATAGTATCCCTTATACCCTAATAGTCTCCCTTATACCCTAATAGTCTCTCTTATACCCTAATAGTCTCCCTTATACCCTATTAGTTTCCCTTATACCCTAATAGTCTCCCTTATACCCTAATAGTCTCCCTTATACCCTAATAGTCTCCCTTATACCCTAATAGTCTCCCTTATACCCTAATAGTCTCCCTTATACCCTAATAGTCTCCTACCTATTAGTTTCCCTTATACCCTAATAGTCTCCCTTATACCCTAATAGTCTCCCTTATACCCTAATAGTCTCCCTTATACCCTAATAGTCTCCCTTATACCCTAATAGTCTCCCTATACCCTAATAGTCTCCCTTATACCCTAATAGTTTCCCTTATACC
>CANNZV010001794.1:0-17754 GCA_947561585.1 Caprella mutica | reverse complement strand
GGATATAAAGAAGGAAAAGGTAGCCTTCAGATTGGCTACTTTTGGCGGTTTTGAAAAAAGTACTAGTGATAAATGCAGTCACTAAAACCTGGAAAATAAAATAATAAATGGGGGTGTTTCGCCGTGATATTCATGTTACTGTGACTACATTCATGTTACTTTGACTATATTCATGTTACTGTGACTATATTCATGTTACTGTGACTATATTCATGTTACTGTGACTATATTCATGTTACTGTGACTATATTCATGTTACTGTGACTATATTCATGTTACTTTGACTATATTCATGTTACTGTGACTACATTCATGTTACTGTGACTATATTCATGTTACTGTGACTACATTCATGTTACTGTGACTATATTCATGTTACTGTGACTACATTCATGTTACTGTGACTATATCCATGTTACTGTGACTACATTCATGTTACTGTGACTATATTCATGTTACTGTGACTACATTCATGTTACTGTGACTGCATTCATGTTACTGTGACTACATTCATGTTACTGTGACTATATTCATGTTACTGTGACTATATTCATGTTACTGTGACTACATTCATGTTACTGTGACTACATTCATGTTACTGTGACTATATTCATGTTACTGTGACTATATTCATGTTACTGTGACTACATTCATGTTACTGTGACTACATTCATGTTACTGTGACTATATTCATGCTACTGTGACTATATTCATGTTACTGTGACTACATTCATTTATAAATTTCTGGCCCCTGACCCTAACAATTTGCACGTTTTAATTCAATTGCTCTCTTTTGTATTGTTTTAATCTTATTTCTACTATATGCAGGTTATATGTACAATTTATAGAGGTGAATCATAGAATAATATATAGTGATTTCAGTCCATAAATTGGTACAAATTTTTAGAGTTTATTCATTACGCCAAGTGATCGAGAGACTTTCAATAAATTGCATCAATGTGATCGCTAAAGTTTGATTTCTAATACAGGAACAATCCTAAGAAATTTATTGAAGCTACTTGACACAATAAGGTAGTATTTGAATCAAATTTAAAATCTCCTCTATTACTAAATATCATATATTTCATATTTAAACATTGAATATATTTGCAACCAACCATTTAGCTATTTTATCAATGTAATAATTTATCACAGTGTGAGCACTAGAAAGATCGTGACGTTGAATTTTTATAACAGGCAGTACAGTCGTCTGCCAAAATTTTATAATTAAGATTATTTGTACTTTGAGGGGAACATTAATATATCAGAAACATCAAAGAGCCAAAATTACTACCCTGAGGAACTGCATTGGTTAATGTCTTAAGGGCCGTACACACGTAGGGTCTTTTAAATCTTTCCACCAGACATTTTGCTAAGCTCCTCCTACTTTTTCCACAAGAATATAAGATAAAACGATAAATTATTATTGATTGCAGTTGATTTCCACGATACCTGCTGTTATCATGGATACCAACTGAAATAAATAATAACTATATCGTTTTTTCTTATATTCTCGTAGAAAAAGTAGGAGGAGCTTAGCAAAAAGTCTGGTGGAAAGATTTAAAAGACCCTACGTGTGTACGGCCCTTTAGTATCTGACATAACGTCATAAGCATTCACATTTTGTTTCGATTTGACAATTAAAAATAAACCAATCAAGTGTCATTCCCCTAAATTCATGAAACTCCATTTGATTCAACCGCACACCAAGATCCACTGAGTCTGATGCCTTTTTAAAATGAAAATATAATGAAAAAACAAGTTATTCGTGTCTGAAGATTCATAAATATACTCTGTGTGACGCAAAAAAGCCTTTATTGTGCCCCTATTATTTCTAAGCCAAACTGGCATTTATTAAGAATATTTTTACATTCCAAGTAATTATGCAGTTGCCTATGCACTTAAATTTCAATTATTTTGAAATATATATTTAGAACTGAAATAGGATCTGTAATTATTACTCATAAAAGTTTCTATCGTTACCTTAGAGAAGAGCACAACACGCGCCAGCTTTAGATCGTCTGCAAAAACACTAGGTTCTACAGTAGGTTGATGAACTTACACGCATAACTGGAGACACAATATTTGAGACAATTTTGATAAAGAACTCTGGTATGCTATCAACTAAACAGTTTTTTTAATTGCAGTTTGCATCTTTGGACATCTTGTGCAGTTACAGCTACAAAATAAGATGAATCACCTTAAGTACTAGTTAAATATTGTTTATGATTTCCTACAGCACGTATTGAATTTTGCAATATCAGTACCAATGGATTAGAAATAATTATTCATGTAACTGTTAATATATTCATATCACTACTCGAATATTGAATCATTAACTGTTTTCAAAGGGCCAATTGTTTTTGTCCTTATATCCCATGAGAATGAAACAAATATTCTCTGATAAGGATTCGATTGAGATTTTAATTAACTTTTTAGGTAGGTAGTGATTTGTGGTAGGTAGTTAGCTCTTATGGTAGGTAGTGATTTGTGGTAGGTAGAAAGGTATGTAGCTCTTTTTGTAGGTAGTGATTTGAGGTAGTTAGGTAGTGATTTGGGGTAAGTAGGTAGTGATTTGTGGAATGTAGGTAGCTCTTTTTGGTAGGTAATGATTTGTGGTGGGTAGGTAGGTAAGTAGTGATTTGTGGTAGGTAGGTAGGTAGTGATTTGTGGTAGGTAGGTAGGTAGTGATTTGTGGAAAGTATGTAGCTCTTTTGGTAGGTAGTGACTTATGGTAGGTAGAAAGGTATGTAGCTCTTTTGGTAGGTAATGATTTGGGGTAGGTAGGTAGTGATTTGTGGAAGTTAAGTAGCTCTTTTGGTAGATAGTGAGTTGTGGTAGGTGTTTAGGTTGTGATTTGTGGTGGGTAGGTTGGTAGGTAGTGATTTCTGGAAGGTAGGTAGCTCTTTTTGTAGGTAGTGTTTTGTTGTAGGTAGTTAGGTCTTATGATAGTCTGCATTTTGTTGACTGATTGTAGGTGTAGGTAGGTGGGTACCTCATTTGGTAGATAGTATTTTGTTGGTTGATGGTAGGTAGGTAGATAGGTAGGTAGGAATGTAACTCTTTTGTTGGCTGATTGTAGGTAGCTTTAATTAGATTTTTCAATGAGGACATCGAACAATTCCAGTTGCTGATTGATTAGTCGTGTTTGCTTTATTTGTGATGTCGAATCGACGAATCTAATTTTGAAGTCAAATTTCATGGAAATGATTCCATTGCCATAACATTATCGAGTAATGAATTCAAAGTGAGGAGAAGTATTATTCAATGAACATTGGTAACAGTTACATGAAGAAATAATGAACATGTTTTTATACCAATAATGGTATGGAATAATAAATATAGTTAGCTTATACGAATAATATTAGAATTGATTTATATTATTATTAAGACATATAAATATATTTGTCAAAAAGTAAATATTTTATGCTTAATGATTTTATAAATAAATATTTAATTTTAGAAAAAGAGAAATTTATTCCTTTTATTGATTTAATTTAATTATTACCGAGAAAATTAGAAAATTATTTCTACTTAGGGTACTATATACTTGTGTAAACAGAAACCAAGAAGATATGGCAGGGACATAGTAGATTAAAAGTGGCCCCTCTTTATCTCCTATTGCCCCACCATAACTATTCCCCACTCAATCTCCGATTTCCCCACCATAACTATTCCCCACTTAATCTTCTATGTCCCCACCATAACTATTCCCCACTAAATCTCCTATTGCCCCACCATAACTATTCCCCACTTAATCTCCTATGTCCCCACCATAACTATTCCCCACTTAATCTCCTATTGCCCCACCATAACTATTCCCCACTTAATCTCCTATTGCCCCACCATAACTATTCCCCACTTAATCTCCTATTGCCCCACCATAACTATTCCCCACTTAATCTCCTATTGCCCCACCATAACTATTCCCCACTTAATCTCCTATTGCCCCACCATAACTATTCCCCACTTAATCTCCTATGTCCCCACCATAACTCTCTTGCAAGGTAGGATCTAAATACTTCCATTGAAATGTTTAATTATAGCCCTATAGTTCATTGAAGACAATACGACTAAATAAATTGAAGCCAGTCTTTGAACACACACCAGGCCACAGATTTCAAATAGAACACCTTTGGGTTAGAATTGTAACCCTAAACAGACCGAAATGGACGAATGCGTCACCACATTTATGACGCCATTTTAATGATTTCTATTGACTATAAAATGATGTACATGGTGACCCACAAAAAAGTATACCCTACTTTGAATCAATATAATAAATACTGTATTAATAAATAAATTATAAATCCAAAGCAATGACGGTGGTATAGTGGACTGTCATCATCTAATTTCATTTCCACTTGAGTTCTAATTTATATTATTTCTACATACACTATTTATATTAATTAAAAGTCGGGTGCACGTGTCTTGAGGGTGACCCTGTAGATGGTAGGTATACTCTAGCAGTGCGTTTGTCTTTCTTTGATAGGCATAAGAAGTGGAGAGGGTGTTCCTGGGCCAATATAGCAGAGTGGTTTGTGGTCGTTATGCCCTAAGACGAATGACGGTCATCAGCCCCCCAAATGACCGATACTTTTTATGGCTCTAAGCCACATTGTCAGCATATGAATAATCACCGCACGGAATGATCTGGCAGAAAACTTTATGGCTATGGGATGACCTTTTGAGAAAAAATGTAGAAAAGATTAGGCTCAGTTACGAATTATCAGTCAGTTTTTGGTCATATAATATAAGAAAAAGTGATTAAATTCTAATTATTTAATGTTTATTTTAATTGGTATCCATGATGCCTGCGTGCAGGTATCATGGATACCAATAAGAATAAAATATAAATCATTATTATACTGTTTTTTCTTATATGACCGAAGATGTAGTACTGACCGATAATGTGTAACTTAACCTAATGATAACCTTTTAATATTTTGAATGAATTTGACATCAAAATATGATAAGGCTTTAATTTACTCCATTATCTATTTCACTTCACTTTAGAGTTTTACAGTGCAACAAAGAAAATCACCAAAATGAATTCAGTTATTATACAAAGAATTAAACAAAAAACTAAAAGCGAAATTGAAAATGACATTACTACTATGTAAATATTATATAAATGAATAATCTTTTAACCTTCTATTATAATAATAAATGCATATACCTTTAGTTTTGATTAATAACGTTTCAAAGAGCATTTAATTTATTCATATTAGACACTAAAAATTATCAGCTTTTATATGCAAATTAATTTCTTTGTAATGATAGTTTATAGAATTATTAAATAACTAGCAAGACCAGTGGAAATTCCACGGGATGAGAATCAACAAAAATGTTTTGATAGAATTGAATTTAAAAAACTTTTTTTGGACAGAAAACTTATAAAATGCAGCAAATGTGTTCGCTTCTGAAAATAATATCCTTTGTATTTAATTATCTTGGTCACATCACGTACTCGATTTACACCAACTTTATGAGGCGCTGTTGATAGAATGTCTGTTTAACATGTTTTGTGACGGACAGACCGACTGACACGGCTCCTTTTATAATAGTATATATATATTATTATTACTTATAAATATTCTATTTGAGTCATTAATTTGATTTACACCCACTTTATGAGGTACTATTGATAGAGTGTCTGTTTAACGTATTTTGTGACAGACCCACTGACGGACATTATCCGTTTATCACCCTACAACATTTTCTCTAAACTAAGTTATATTTTAGCTCCACAGTTCCTCCCCAAACCCCCTTCACTTACCCACCTTTATCTCCTCCCCTCTTTCACTTCCCTCACCTTTATCTCACTCACCTACATTTCACCACCTACATTTCACCACCTACATTTCACCACCTACACTTCCTCACCTACACTTTGACCACTTACATTTCCACCTTCTACAATTTCACCACCTGCACTTGCCACAAATTCACTTCCCCGCCTACACTTTCTCAAAAAAACCATTCCCCACCTTCTCTTCCCTCACCTCCTTTTCCAACACATACATTTCTCCCCATTTCAACAATTAATTATAAAAGACAATAAGATGTTTAGTTTGTGGTATCATGCATACCGACTTTACTTACATCTAATTACTGAAAGCGTAACGGACGTACTTACTCACTCACTGACTGACTGACACACTCACTCACTGACTCAATCACTCACTCAGTCACTCACTAACTCACTTACTCACTCACTCACTCACTTACTCACTCACTCACTCACTCACTCAATCACTCAATCACTCACTCACTAACTCACTTACTCACTCACTCACTCACTCACTCACTCACTCACTCACTCACTCACTCACTCACTTACTAACTCACTCACTCACTCACTCACTCACTCACTCACTTACTCACTCACTCACTCACTCAATCACTCAATCACTCACTCACTCACTCACTTACTCAATCACTCACTCACTCACTCACTCACTCACTAGGGAAGAAACACGTAGAATTATAATATGATAACTAATATTAATTAATTATTAATTAATAACTAATATTTGGAGTAATTTTTCACACAATATATTATAAGAACACAAGGGAACATCTATTCATGGTTAATTTGCTGCTATTTGTGTAATAATATCATTTAAACTAGATAAGGTGCACTCGGTAGAGCGCATTCCTTCGCTGCCGCTTTGACCCATTCTCCCCCAAAATCTAATAAACTGGTAACTGGATAATGAACAATCGTCCCACCAAGTTTTACGCAATAAGGTTCAATACTTTTTGAGTTATAAATGACCATGACCTTGACCTTTGACCAGGTTGCTCCCAAAATTCTACCAGAAGGTCAATGGACATTGACCAATCGTTTCACCAAATTTCAGGCAATTTGGTTGAATACTTTTTTAGTTTTGCGAATAACAAGATGATAAATAAATAAATAAATGCCAGGTAATTTATAACCTTCTGCAAATTTGCGATGGTAATAATAAACAGAGTCTATCTATCATTAGTGAGTAAAGGGCCTATCTAACATTAGTGAGTAAATGGTCTATCTAACATTAGTGAGTAAAGGGTCTATCTATCATTAGTGAGTAAAGGGTCTATCTATCATTAGTGAGTAAAGGGTCTATCTATCATTAGTGAGTAAAGGGTCTATCTATCAATAGTTAGTAAAGGGTCTATCTAACATTAGTGAGTAAAGAGTCTATCTATCATTAGTGAGTAAAGGGTCTATCTATCATTAGTGAGTAAAGCGCCTATATATCATTAGTGAGTAAAGAGCCTATCTATCATTAGTGAGTAAAGGGTCTATCTAACATTAGTGAGTAAAGGGTCTATCTATCATTAGTGAGTAAAGGGTCTATCTAACATTAGTGAGTAAAGGGTCTATCTATCATTAGTGAGTAAAGGGTCTATCTATCATTAGTGAGTAAAGGGCCTATATATCATTAGTGAGTAAAGAGCCTATCTATCATTAGTGAGTAAAGGGTCTATCTAACATTAGTGAGTAAAGGGTCTATCTATCATTAGTGAGTAAAGGGTCTATTTATCATTAGTGAGTAAAGGGTCTATTTATCATTAGTGAGTAAAGGGTCTATCTATCATTAGTGAGTAAAGGGTCTATCTATCATTAGTGAGTAAAGTGTCTATTTATCATTAGTGAGTAAAGGATCTATTTATCATTGTGAGCTTCAATTTGATTATATTCAGTAAAAGGTGAGTCGATTGAAGGGGGAATTGAAGGTGGGGGAAGTGTAGATGGTGGAAGTGTAGATGGTGGAAGTGCATATGGTGGAAGTGTAGGTGGTGGATGTGTAGATGGTGGAAGTGTAGGTGGTGGAAGTGTAGATGGTGGAAGTGTAGATGGTGGAAGTGTAGATGGTGGAAGTGTAGATGGTGGAAGTGTAGATGGTGGAAGTGTAGATGGTGGAAGTGTAGATGGTGGAAGTGTAGATGGTGGAAGTGTAGATGGTTGAAGTGTAGATGGTGGAAGTGTAGATGGTGGAAGTGTAGATGGTGGAAGTGTCGATGGTGGAAGTGTAGATGGTGGAAGTGTAGATGGTGGAAGTGTAGATGGTGGAAGTGTAGATGGTGGAAGTGTAGATGGTGGAAGTGTAGATGGTGGAAGTGTAGATGGTGGAAGTGTAGATGGTGGAAGTGTAGATGGTGGAAGTGTAGATGGTGGAAGTGTAGATGGTGGAAGTGTAGAAGGTGGAAGTGTAGATGGTGAAGAGTAGATTGTGAAATATAGGTGGTTGAAATATAAGTTGTGGGAGTAAAGGTGGGGAAGTAAAGGTGGGTGAAATGTAGGTGATTGAAATAAAGGTGAGGGAAGTGAAAGAGGGGAGGAGATAAAGGTGGGTAAGTGAAGGGGGTTTGGGGAGGAACTGTGGAGCTAAAATATAACTTAGTTTAGAGAAAATGCTGTAAGGTGATAAACGGATAATGTCCGTCAGTCGGTCTGTCACAAAATACGTTAAACAGACACTCTATCAATAGTACCTCATAAAGTTGGTGTAAATCAAATTAATGACTCAAATAGAATATTTATATGGAATAATCTATATATACTATTATAAAAGGAGCCGTGTCAGTCGGTCTGTCCGTCACAAAACATGTTAAACAGACATTCTATCAACAGCGCCTCATAAAGTTGGTGTAAATCGAGTACGTGATGTGACCAAGATAATTAAATACAAAGGATATTATTTTCAGAAGCAAACACATTTGCTGCATTTTATAAGTTTTTTGTCCCAAAAAAGTTTTTTTTAATCAGTTATAACAGAACATTTTTTGTTGATTCTCATCCCGTGGAATTTCCACTGGTCTTGCTAGTTATAAATATTATCACTAATAATATATATTGTATGTAAGTTACTGAAACTAAATGATCATTAAACAGTATTTAAAATATACTTAAAAGTATTATGCTATTGTATCCTTTATACGAGAAGGTTGCTTTAAAAAATTTATAAATTTACGTTCATCAGCGTTTATTATACTAGCCACAATGTATCATTTCAATATGGTGAGTAGATGAAGGAAATCGGGAGAAATAATGAAGACTCTCTTAGCTCTAACCTGGCTATCATAAACACAAAATTAAATCTTCTTTTACTCCGTGAGAAAGATATATTAGAAATATTTACATCATCTTATATGATTCCTTTTTCCAATGTAGCTGACGAAATATTGAACTAATTGCTGGTAATTCCAATTATCATTGGTTAACATAAGAGCACGAGCAAATGTGCCTCTATTCAGTACCTAAAAAGTTAGGTTAGAACTTTGAGAATCAAAAGCTTGTTAGTTTGCAACTACCAAAAGGAGAACTACTAAAAACTCTCCTCAAACTTTATCCTGCGACTTTTTCCTCCAATTTTAGGGCTTCTTCCTCCATTTAATTCGACCTGTAACTTCGGCAAATGAATTTCGCGATGGCTCTCGCCTTTTTTCCGATATTATTTACAAGTTTAGCACCTTTTAAGCATTAGAAAGATGGTGTTCTTTAGCTGTTGAAGGCTCTACCTAAGAATTGGATAGGATAACTATTCAGTGTGTTCACATTATAACCAAATGGTTTGAAATTAAAAACAGAAGAATCGCATAACAAATTTTAGTAAAAGCATTTGAAATTTGGTTTTTAATTTCATTATTACAGTCTAGAAAAAGGCAAGAACCACTCGGACACTCCATTAGCATCACAGTTCTCGGGAAGTGGGTGTTCGTATAGGTGATATGTCAACCGAAATTTTATAAAAGGTTAGACTAGTTCCTAATTTACCTCAATGTCAACTTTTCGAGTACTGTAGGTGTCAGAGGGGGTGTTTTTGCATCATTTTAAACTGATTTCAGAACAGGAAATAATTACGACTGACATATTCCGAAGACTCTTCAATATTCGAAGCATTCATCAATAACCATCGCCTCAACTCACGGCATTCAAATCATACACCGACACTTGCAGCTCTATAATAAAATACAGCGCTACATCGAATATTAAACAATTTCCGCCTCGGACGTACGCGGAAGAAGTGAACAGCGATAGAGAGGTAAAAAGGTGCGTAGCGAAAGGTGGAGAGTGCGCAGTGGGGCAAAGATTGCGCAGTGGGGCAAAGAATGCGCAGTGGGGCAAAGATTAAACAGTGAGGCAAAGATTGCGCAGTGGGGCAAAGATTGCGCAGTGGTAAAGAATGCGCAGTGAGGCAAAGATTGCGCAGCGGGGCAAGTCGACAAACTGATAAATAAAGAAAGGAAACAAAAAAATGCAAAATAATTTTTACGCTATTGAAAAGAGGATATTTTTCTATATGTTTACCAAATTTGGAAATAATTTGTAAAATTCTAGTCAAACTTAGTATGTGATTTAAAATATAAAATAGAAATTAATTTTTACGCCGTTTCACCCCTTCTATACCTGCTAAATTTACTAACATTTTCTTATAATTACGAGCAAAATAAAATAGTATAGTTAGATTGAATTTGATATATCTTCCTAATGTGAAAAATAAGCATCAACATCTTTGGTGTAAGGTATGTCGGGGCCATAGAAGATTTAAAAGAGACATCACTTAATCCTCTATTAATCTTCTTCCGGGTACTAATCGCATTTTAAAGGAGAATTCATTCGAGAAATATAATTTTAAAAGTCTTTTAAATACAATCTTCCGAATCCCGTAGATTCTCATCGGTTCGGTCGCTCTCTCTCCAACTGATTATTCGAACCCCTTCAAGTTTCAATTTGGCAATGTTCAAGGTGACTACAGGAAGCAATTCGAACAGTTTGCCGACTCTCAAAAGTTTGGTCCTTTCTCAGCGTAGTTTTCGATATGTAAATTTCAGACGAGGTCTTCTTTTGAGCGGAGTTTCAATTGGAGGAGTTACTTTTGTTTCCTTATTCATATATAAGTGGGTGCTTGAAGCCGACAACTCGAGTGTTTTGTCAACAGTTTCCAACTGATTTTTGAGAAGGAGATTCAGAACTTTTCACTTCTTGATTATCAAACTTTCAACCTTATAATGAACGTGATGAAGTAATTTATCGCGGGAGATAGAAAAAGGAAATGATTTTGTGAATTAAATGGAATTTTTTGAAAGAAGTTTTAACGGAAGAAAAGAATATTTTCATTAAACTATTTCATTTTCAAGAATAAAAAGAAATAGAATATATATACTTATTGGGTGATTGAATATTGTTAATATTGGAAAAATTATTTTTTCTAAATAACACTATGAAGAGTAATTTATTTATTTGATAATTTCCAATATATGATCAAATAATTATTATAATATAAAATGAGAGTACATCGATTATTTCGTTACTTTTAAATTAATCCATCTTCTATCATCTTCTCTTTCACTCAGCCTCTCTCTAATACACACTTCACATCTTCTATCACCTTCTCCTTCACTCAGCCTCTCTCTAATACACACTTCACATCTTCTTCACTCCTACTTGTGAAAACAGGCTGCTGGAAGTCTTAGAATAAGTTTAGTTTTAAGGTAACTTTAAGCTTTCTTATTCATAAGACGGAAGGTGGGTAGCTGACAACTACTGTGGAGCGCCTCGGCAGGTGGCGGATAGCCGAACGGCCTGCAGATATGCAGGCTAGCTGCGAATATACTGAATAAGCAGTGGCGGACCGTACTGTCCGGTAATGATAGCAGTCGTGAGTCCACGGGGATACGTTATCCGGTATAGCGGCCGTTAAGCGTGAGGCCCTGGCTGTAATGGCTGGGTGTCCTAAGAGACGACAAACTCTGACAAAAAGCGCCTGCTGCCTTGTAGGGCCCACCTATTATTGGAAAGGCTAGGAGAAGGATACTCTGACTTAACACCGCCTGCTGCCTTGTAGGTCCCACCAATTGAGGAAAGGCTAGGAGATGGAAAACTCTGATATAAAACCGCCCACTGCCACGTAAGTCTCACAAATTAAAGAGGAAGACTAAGAGAAGGTAACTCTGACTTTAAAATCCCGATAAGGACCCTGCGAACCCTCAGATCTGAATTGAATGCTGATATGATACCAACGCTATCGAGCTAAAGCAGTGGGAAAGAACGGGGGCAGAGGCATATGCCTCCCCCTTAAGGTGAGAGGTCTTGCTTTGAGGGGAAACCGTCGTTCTGACCACTGTGGAGGTAACCCTCTCCACTATACTCCCTGGGGTGGGTCTCGAGATTTATGAGACCTACATACCCCGCCCTGGTTGTCGTCCGTGGTGGCGGGGGAGATACTGGAGTTGGAAAAACTACATTGTTCTATGGAAACTTTACACCCCTGTGGCTTGGGAGAGCCCCAATCTCCCATCCTTCCCGATGCACAACAACCCTGTGCAGGTGCTCAGGCAGTGAGCACCAGAAGATCTGGTAGTCAGATTACCAGATCAGGAGTAAGAGCTAAGAAGGCAGGAGTTCGTGATGTCCCACCTGGACCTCAAAAGGGGAAAAATGGACCTGGTGCCCTGAAACATGATTGTTTCAGGTGCCAAAAGAAGAAGTGGTCCATCGACTTCAAGGAAGGGAAGGCAGCAGACCTCACAAGGCGGAGTGTGTGCCTCTTTTGTGAGCTAGAGCTCAAAATTGAGAGTCAATCCGCAAAGCTCGTGAAGTATGAAAAAGTCATTACAGAACTTAGCAAGAGTCTGGACCGGCAGGAAGTGCGACACGCTGAAGAATCTAGATACCTTCGAGAGAAGCTGGGAGAGGACCGAACAACTGGTCCTACCAGCATCCTAAATTCGCCACCTGTGCTCCTGGAAAATAGACTTGACATCCAGGAGTCCACGATGGACCTTGTTGAAATCAGACTGGCGTCCCTCGAGGCAGCGAGGTCCACGGCTGACTCTGTGAGGGGATCATACCGAAGTGTCCTGTTAAAGGATCTGGTATCCCAGGAGTCATTACGCCCCTCTGTAGTTGATATGGAGGTGACAACAGAATCCAGGGACGTAAACGAAAACTTTGTCAGAAGTGTCAGGATAAAAACCTGTCCGGACCCTGAGAGGAAGAAGGAGAATATTAAGTTACTAGGCATACCTATATCACCAATAAGGGCAACTGTAAACCTCCTGGTTGGCGACTCCCTTGTAGGGAGGCAAACCGGTCGGCGTTTCAAGCAGCTTCGCAGAGAAAATCGTGTTATGTCCCTCCCAGGCGCCAAAATTGACAGGGTTAAAGATAAGATCGCATCTCTCGATATGAACAGGGATGATACCCTAATAGTTTCTGTTGGTGGAAATGATCTGTTCATCAATAACAGAAAAAGTGGTCCAACTGAAAAAATAGTTGAGAACTATAAACAGCTTCTCAAAACTATCAAGACCAAGGTAAACCGGGGCATCATTGTGGGCCTCATACCTAGGAAGTATGCAACAGGGGAACAGTACAGTAAAGCTCTGTCATTAAACAAGCAACTGGGCTCCCTCTGCAAAACCCACAGTCTCAGGTACCTCGACCTGTGGTCCTTATTCTTCCGCAGAAACGACCTGTACTCCAAAGACGGCACCCACTTCAGTAACAAAGGAAGCACTTTGTTTGCCAAACATCTTGTTTCTAAGTTGTTCAGGCCACTGAAAGCGGATTGTAATGTCTCGAGGAAGATATCTTCTTCTGTTAGAAGAAGGAGGAGGAGGAGGAGGAGGAGAGAAAGGACGGTTCAGCTTCAAATGGAAGATCAACAGGCAACAGTTACTAAACCCTTGGCAGTCAATACTTGCGTTGGTCAGACAACGCCTGGATGTGAAGCTTCGGGGTCTGTACATGCTAAGAGAAATCGCAGCCAGACAGTGACCCCTGAAAACGTTGTTGTTAAACGTCCAAGGAGGACCGTTTGCCTTAATCCCCCAGACCCTGACCCAGACCCTAATGACCCAAAAGATACTTCTGACCCAGAAGACTCTGACCCTGACTCGGGTTCAGGAGGGACCGCAGACTCTGGGGATCAGGGAAACTTGCAGGTGTCCGGAGACTCTCCCGAGATCTCCGGATAATTCTATTGAATGCTCGTTCCATCAGGAATAAGCTGCAGGAGTTTCGTTGCATGGTGGCTGTTGATTCGTACGACGTCATCTGCATCACAGAAACCTGGCTAAACACTGATGGAAGAGACTTTGATGGAGAGTATCATATGCCTGGTTACAAGATGTTCCACCGGGACAGAGGTAACAGAGCGGGTGGTGGAGTAATGATCTACGCACGATGTCACCTTCTTCCAGTACTCAAACCCATTAACTCACCACATGAGATGATGGGGATTGAGTTAAGGTCAAGCGTCACATTACACCTATATCTTCTCTACAGACCACCACATCAGACTAGAGCCAATGATCTCAATCTCTACGCTGCTTTGACAGATCTCCTGCAGGATGAAACGGCCGTTTTGTTAGGGGACTTTAACTGCAGAGTGGACTGGAACACGCGTATTTCAGATGGTGAAGGGGAGAGATTGATCGAATTTGCAAACGACAATTTCCTTACCCAGATGGTGCAGACTCCCACTAGAGGCAGCAACACACTAGACTTGGTATTTGCTACCGATACAGATCTCGTTTCTGAGGTCTCAGTTGGTGAATGCCTAGGTACCAGCGATCACCATGCCGTATCCTTCAGAGTGGGGGTCAAGGTAGAGAAAGAGCAGATCTCTCAGAGGAGCATACTGAACCTAAGAAGAGCAGATTATGAAAGTTTTATCCGTAATTTGCAGGATCTTCCTCCCCAGCCCCCAGGTTCACCTGATCAGATGTGGCGGGGATTTAAAACAAGCTACATCTCTATCCAGGAAACTTGCATCCCGCGTAAGATGATAGGGGGTTCCAGGAAGGTTAATCCTAAATGGTTCCACAATGATCTTGGCAGAGCGATTAAGAGGAGAAAACTACTCTATGCCTCAGCCAGGTCAAACACTACATTGGAAAACCAGAGACTGCTTTTTGACCAGCGAAGGCTTGTCAAAAGACTAGTGAGGCAAGCTAAAATAGCGGAAGAACACCGGGTTGCGTTCGCATGTAGGGACAACCCGAAAGAGTTCTTCGCGTATGTAAATAGCAGAAAGCCCACTAGGAACCAAATAGGGCCCATCAAGACGAGTCAAGGAGTGTTGGTAGCCTCGGACTCGGAGATAGCAGCTGAACTTAACAGGTATTTCGTCAGTGTATTCACTAGGGAGGACGTGGCTAATACCCCTGACCCTGTTATTATATATGATGGGCCGAGAGCACTGACTGAAATCGTCTGTACTCTTGAAGAGGTAGAAGCTAAACTTGATGTACTAGACCCGAACAAGGCTGCTGGACCTGATGGGTTCCTGCCGAAGATTATGAAGAATGTGAAGACCGGACTGATTGCGCATCTGCAGCCTATCTTCAATGTCTCTCTGGAGACAGGTGAGGTTCCTGACGACATGAAGATAGCACATGTGGCCCCGATCTTCAAGGCTGGAGACACCACGACTAGCAGCAATTACAGGCCGATCAGCCTGACGTCGGTTCCTGGCAAGCTGCTAGAGTCAATCATTAAGGACAGGGTTGTAGCTCACCTTGAAGATCACAAACTCATAGGGAAAAGTCAGCATGGTTTTCTTCGTGGGAAATCATGTCTGACTAACCTATTAGAATTCTTTTTCTACGTCTTTAATGAACATGACAGAACCAGAGCAGTTGACATCGTGTATCTGGATTTCAAAAAGGCCTTTGACAAAGTACCCCACGGGCGGCTTTTAGTCAAGGTAGAGGCTATTGGAGTAAGAGGTCGCGTCCTGCAATGGATCAAATCGTGGCTGAGCGGCAGAAGACAGAGAGTGGTGATCAATGGAGTAGCATCTAGTTGGGGCTCCGTAACCAGCGGGGTTCCACAGGGATCTGTCCTTGGTCCACTGCTCTTTATCATCTACATCAACGATCTAGAGGTGGGGCTCGTCAGTAGAATTTCAAAATTCGCTGACGACACGAAGATTGGCATCAACGCCGCGGATCCAGCTGCCGTCAGAGAACTCCAGGGAGACCTGTTGAGAATTGGAGACTGGTCGGATTCGTGGCAGATGCCTTTTAACGTAAATAAGTGTAGAGTGCTCCATGCTGGTGCTCGGAACCTTGAAGCCAACTACACTTTGCTCGGGGCCCCTATCATGCCTACTGATGAACAAAGAGATCTCGGTATTCTGATCACCCGGGATCTGAAGTTCTCCAGACAGTGTTTGGATGCTGAAAGGAAGGCAAACAAGATCCTTGGATATATAAAGAGACAATTTACATACCGAAATAGGGAGACTGTACTCACCCTCTATAACTCCCTAGTAAGACCAATATTAGAGTATGCGGTCCAGTTCTGGTCGCCGACACTGCGCTCAGATGTCAAGCGACTGGAACAAGTACAGGCTCGGGCCACAAAACTTGTGCCAGAAATCCGCTTTAAGGGCTACGCTCGAAGATTGGAAGATCTAGGTCTTTTTACTCTAGAGCAGCGGCGTATGAGGGGTCACCTCATAGAGAGTTTTAAGATCCTTAGGGGATTCTCTGAGGTTGACCCCCATGACTACTTCGTTTTGTGCCAAAACGCCACCCGTAACCATGGGTGGAAGGTTGTTCCACCTCGGTTCGGCACTACCCAACTGGAGAATTTCATGCTGGTGAAAGTCTGCAACCTCTGGAACAGACTTCCAGCTGAAATTGTCAACAGTCCATCAGTTGACTCTTTTAAAAGACGCCTAGACGGGATTCTCCCTGGGCTTGATTACTGAGCTCAGGGTTTATCATGACCTCTTGTTTTGGCCTTTTCTGAGCAGGAGCAGATGTGTGACTGGTGGCGGTTGTTTTCTGTGCACCCCCCAGACTTCAACTTTGCCCCTAGTGTCTACCTAGTGTAGAAAACACATTCTGCTCTTCTATATTTAAAGAGAAACCCTGGCGCCTTTACGTGGCGAGAGAGATCAGGTCACACCCTGCGTCCTGTCACCGTCTCAGGAACTGGTGGGTTTGACTGACCAAGTCCAGGTTAAAACTTGTAGTAGCCTATGATTGCACCCAAACTGTCTTCCTACGCCTGCTGGAGGTTCTTCCTTCGTCAGGTTTGGGAGTGCGGTTTGAAGTGCATGGGCTCCAAGTGAGGATTGATGGAGAGAGATTTACCATGCTCCGTTAGTATCCCTACGTTGAGCAGCGCAGCTGGCTGTGCACAGGGGCCTTCCTTGGATGAGCATATTGTGCTTTTTGAAGGTCCCTTTATCCTTGTGACTCCTTGTGACTCTATCACCTTCTCCTTCACTCAGTCTCTCTCTCTAATACAAACTTCACATCTTCTATCACCTTCTCCTTCACTCAGTCTCTCTCTCTCTAATATAAACTTCACATCTTCTATCACCTTCTCCTTCACTCAGTCTCTCTCTCTAATATAAACTTCACATCTTCTATCACCTTCTCCTTCACTCAGTCTCTCTCTCTCTAATATGAACTTCACATCTTCTGTCACCTTCTCCTCCACTCAGTCTCTCTAATACAAACTTCACATCTTCTATCACCTACTCCTTCACTCAGTCTCTCTCTAATACACCCTTCACATCTTCTATCACCTTCTCCTTCACTCAGTCTCTCTCTAATACACCCTTCACATCTTCTATCACCTTCTCCTTCACTCAGTCTCTCTCTAATACACCCTTCACATCTTCTATTACCTTCTCCTTCACTCAGTCTCTCTCTCTCTCTAGTACACACTTCACATCTTCTATCACCTTCTCCTTCACTCAGTCTCTCTCTAATACACCCTTCACATCTTCTATT